>BMAO01020932.1:0-43339 GCA_019973975.1 Trichonephila clavata | reverse complement strand
TAAAAAAGAGAATTCTACATGATATGGACAAGCACAACATTTCAGGACAAATGTCCAGACTTACCTTTTAAAACTTGCATGTCTAAGCCACTGTTACACATTCTACAGTGAACATCATTCTTGAAAACAAATGCCAGAATATTCAAATTAATGCTGGCATAATAATACCTACTGTTTCATCATAAGAAGAACTCTCTTTTAAATTGGGGATTTTCTTTTCTTTTGCACATGACTCCTTTGAGTCATGTGCATGTCCAGCTTGAGGATTCACATTACTATTTTTTGAAGAAATGTAAAAATGATTGAGAGTATTTCTACCTTCATAAAACGTAACTCTACGTTTCTTTAAAAATAATTTTTTTGATCGTGGCATATTAAGTAACTAAAATTTCAAATTTTTGAAACAGAAATTTTAAATATTGAAATCTTAAAAAAGCTAACAGGATAAACGTGTATGCGCTCCAAAATATGTAAACAATCCTAACAGTTACGCTTACAGTCATTCTACAGTTTCCCGGCATTAGTTATTTTAATCCAGGCATTTTGTTATTGGGGGAAAAAAACACCGGGATCCCGGGATTGCAAACCCTACATGTATATATGTCTGCGCATGTAATAAAACTAATCCATCGTAATTTATTGATACATTTATTGAAAAAGAATATACCTGATGGAAGGATCTGTCACTGAAAAATAAAAGTACATTTTTTTTTTTTTAATTCCACGCAAGTTTGCAAATCTTTCCATTGCTTTTTTCCCCAGGTAAGAAATCCTTGCTTCAAATTATATACGACAGTTTTTTCAGTTTAAGGATAAAAATAAAAATTTTGAAATGTTTTTTGTCGTAACGTAGAACTTAAATATTTATCAATAGAGAGCATAAAATCGATAAACTCAAAATCTTTCTGAAAAACCCCCTCTTCTTTTTTCCCTATATAATTGACACATGAAAAACATGGGGAAAAAATTACAATTCTTTTTTAAAATATCCTCTTTTTCGTTCTCCTTTGTATTGCTTACAAATTCACTAATGCATATATTTTTTTAGACTGATTTGTTTAGCTATCCACATTTCTCTTTTCCATACCTAACTACACAAACCCAAACAAAATCCTTTTGCCAATATCGGTCGAGGTGCAAATCCGATGCTTCGAGCCCCCCAAATCTCCAGCGGGGCTCATCGAAAACGCAGGGGTGGGGCATTCTGTCGGTCTCCTTTGAGGCCTAAAACTTGAAAAGCAAGCCAAACGATCCCAAAGAGAGGGTAGGTGACAGACGATTTATTTTCGGTTACCGGATTTTCTTGCTGTATGGGCACAAACAGAGGCACAACATTTGCCCACCTGGACTTGGGGGAGGGAAGGGTTCCTCCACCCCTCCCTCCCAGACGAAGAGGACTAGGGATGTGACCATTATATTTGATTTACAGGATTCGGAAAAGGGACGGCAGACGATATTTCTTGTGCTGAAATATAGAAAATAAATGTGGGGAAGAGGGATGATTTCAGGAAGGGGATAAAAGGACATACATTATTTTTTCGTTGTGTACTCTCTTTATGGACGTCATATATAACAGCCCGATTCGCAAAAATTGCTATCATAGATGGAAGATTCTGAAAAACGATATGGTTAAGTAGGTTAATAGGGGATAAAAATCCCGCGGAAAACTTGTTGTGATTTTTCTAATAAAAATCTATGAGTGTGGTTAATCATATACATTTCTTTTTTTTTTTAACGTTTTTGTTGAGAGCCAGATAAGAAAGAATAATAATGAACTGATGGAGGGAAAAAAGGAAATAAGAAATCTAGAAGTCCTTTCAAGGTCATTCATTCACATACTAGAAACGTGATACTGCAGAACAGTGATTCCTAAAGTGGTCTATATCACCCTCCTCCCCAGGGGTCTACAATGACCTGCAAGGGGTCCACGTCAGCGAAAATAAAATTTGGGGGTCCATGAGGAGAAATGGAGGTCTACGATAGTGGCTTTCATTGAACCAGATCGCAACTTTAATTTTAAAAGAAAACTTAATCAAGTGGAAGCCAAATTTTTCCTATTTAATAGATTTTTTTAGTAAATTTAATGAGTATAATTTGTAGTTACAAGGTGGCAGCATAAATTTTATTAAAACAAGGATTATCCTTTCAGCGTTACTTGCCAGGATTAGGATAAAGGAAAATAATATTGGACGACGCGAATTTTTCCAGTTTCTTAAGTTGTCATATCCAGTCTTCCAGGAAACTGACATTTTATAACCTACATTCAACATTTAAATGCCCTCTAATCAAATTTTGGAACTATGTTTGAGAATGCTTTGATTATATGGTAATACCACAGGGCAATGAATTCATTTGGTCTCACTGAAAAAACTACAAGTCATGCTACAAGTGGAACTGAAAGGAATGAGCACTAACGAAGATCTTAAAGCAAAGTTTAGGAATGGATATCAGAAATTTTGACTTTAAAAAGACATACATGTTACTTATCCCGAATTATGGAATATCGTGAGAAAGTTTTTAATTATGCTTTTCCTAGTGAGAAGGAGCTTCAGCGTGGTTGTCAATCTCAAAAGAGAGAGAGAGAAGAAAGAATGAAACAATAGAGGAAATTTAGGGTTAGACCTGACAAGATTGATGCAAAATGTTGAAAACTTCTTTTGAAGCACCAGATTTACCCCTCCTCATCCTCAATTATTTTATGTATTAATTAAATTTTAATTTTATCAATTAACATATGTTTTTTAAGTATTGAATACTACCCCTTACTACAGGTAGAAATTGAAATCTTTCAAAGGGAATGGCTCAATGACACCGGTCAAAGAGTCATTTAAGTTCATAAATTTGCAAAAATTCAGTATTAAAGAAGGGAGAGGTCTATCAAAAAAAAAAAAAAAAATCGAAAAACATGGCAAGGGGTTTACAGAAGAGTTTCGAAAACTCGGCCTTATGTGGGCCGAAAGGTGGTCGGGTTTGTAAAAATGCCGTGTTATCGTGTATGGGGTTAAAAAAGAATTAGAACGAGTGTTTTCTCAGAAAATATTGTACTGTACTTGTATGCACCATTTGCTTGAGAATATAACAGAAAATATAAACTGTCCAAATACCCTTGAACAAAGGAAAAGTACGCACATTATGAAGGTATAGCACATATGCATATTTATTTATTTTCATGAATAAACGTCATAAGAATGCTTGCTGCGAGTTGTCCATTACATTTGCATATCTTTTGTTTTAAAAATAAATTGTGTCTTTATGTTTTCACTATATATATTTGCTTATTTATAAAATAAGGCCCATATCATATTTTTTTAAAAAAAATATTGTATTTAACTTTTTTTTTTATTGTGTAACGAATTTACCTTAAATCATGTCTATTATTAAATATAAATCTTTAGTTTTTTTAGAAGAAAAAATTTTATGTTTATTTTAAGATAATCACATTCTCTGAACTTGTTATCCATAATAAGTATTAAACTCTTTCCCTTAATTTTTTTCACCGCAATTTCTTCAGTCGTACTACAGAAGTACTCGAAAAGTTACAGCAAATATTTATGCATAAACTTGTGCTTTATATATGTCATATTTATATTCATATTAAAGTATTTAACTTTATTATTAAAACTAAAACTGTTGGTAAATACGAGTTGCATATGATTGTACAAAAAATTACTCACTAAAATAAACATTTGAAGGGCAATCAAATATTGATATTGTATATCGTATGATTTTATTGATTAAGAATCGTAGACAATTTTTAATCAATTCTTTACATAGGAGAAAAACGTCTCACTTCATCTCAAAAGATAATCGGAACTATAAGACTTTAAATCTAGGAAGAATCTTTCTTTTTTTTCAGTAGAGATCCTTTAAGAACTGCTTTTGTGGAAATCGATTCCCAAGAGAGAGGGGACGAAATCATAAAAGATAATAATAATTCCGTTTTAGAATGCAAGTTCACTCCTTTTTAAATTAAAAGCCAAGGTTTCTAAGAATGTTTTTTAACTTAAAAACGAATGTATTGTCATACAACATCATGAAATACATAGCGAAGCGGGTGGATAAGGCCAATTAATATATATAATTTCACAAAAAACTAAGTTTTAATTTTTAAAAAAATTGTTTTAAATTTCTAAAATTTACAGTTTTTTAGTGGTGGGTTTGAAGATGTCATCCACGCACGCACTAACAAAAATAGATGAAAAAAGGCTGACGAAGACAAAAAATATCGCTTACAAGGGGAAAAAAACTAATATGTTTGAACTAAAACATTTTCCTTCAGTTTAATAGCATTGGTCTCTAACAACAGTTAAAAAAAATTACCCTGCTAAAAAAATCGTTTAAATTTCTTAATATATTTAAATCACCTAGACACTTGTTGGCGATTGACAGTAAAAAATTCTGACTTCCATTTAGAAAAATATATATTTTTCAATTTCAAAGACTGTAAATTAATAGCATTTTCGCTATGACGAGGGTAACTCTGAAAATTTTGAGATACGCGCAGAAGAGAAGTTGCAAGCAAAAATTAACCGTTTAATTTGAAAATACAAAAGATTTTAACACAGCAAACGATTTATTACTGACTTACTTCAAGTTTTTTTTTAGCGTAGAATAAATTTTAGACAAAAAGAGAAAACGGAGTTGATACGAGAACATTATCGTACTATGATTTTCTATGATTTTAAAGCGGAATTAAATAAAGACGAATGCGAGACTGCAATTAGCATTTGGTAATGAATCTCCATGCCGTGCTATTGTATTCAGAGGGTTTAAAGAATTTTGCAGAGGTCGCAATTCTCTTCAAGATGAAGAACACACTGGAAGGCCGCAGTCGGCAGTAATCCCAGATAATGTGTCTGCTATACGAAAAATGTTAATGGATGATAATCTCTCTACCAACCAAATGATACAGAAGGAACTTAGTATTGGATCCGCAGTCATACACAAAACTATTCATGAAGAATTACATATAAAAAAGTAGTTTGCCGTTGAGTTCCCCATAATCTAACTGAGCACCTAGAAGAGAAGCGAGTCAGGGTCAGTAAAGAAACCCTGAAATTGCTAAATGTTAGTGGACACAGCATTATTTCTAAAACTGTAACGGGTGATAAAATGTACATACCGTTTTTTCGACGTTCCAACACTTTAAGAAAGCAAAGTATGGGTTTTTGATGATGATCCCACGCCCGACAATAGTGAAAAGACAACGAGCAATGAAAAGAGTAATGTAAGCCGTTTTCTTTAAAAGTACGGGATTGGCCAAAACAATTAAGTTGGACGGACAGAAGACAGTAACAGCAAACTAGTTTACCACACTCAATGTCTTCCAGAAATTCTCCAAGAAGTTAATGTTAGGGGGACTATGCTTCACCATGATAATGCATCTTCTCATACAACCGGATTAACAGTTAAGTTTCTTAAACAAAAACAAATTAAAGTTATAGAACATCCACCTTATTCTCCGGATCTAGCTATATGTGTGTGACTTTTGGTTATTTTTTAATCTAAAAAAAGAACTTACGTAGACGTCGTTTTCATTCAGAAGAAATGATTAAAGTGACTACAAATGTATTTTTTCCATCAATTCCAAGAAATGAATAGTTTGAGGCATTTAATCTGTGAAAAATTCATCTACAAAAGTGCATTGATACTGGAGGAGACTACTTTAAACACTCCCAAAATTTTGTAAGTATAACTCAAAAAACCTAGGTGTATCTCAAAAATTTCAGATTGTCCCTCGTATGAAAAACAAAATTAAATGGTAAATATTTCAATTAAAATATACGCTACAATGAAACAAAATAAATTCAGTTTATTAAAAACAGTACTACGATTTGAGAATTTATTACAGTCATAACATTACAGTTCTGTTCTGTTTTGAATACGATTAGTAAATGACAAACAGTTACCCTTCTAAAGGTGAACTAGAAATTAAAATGTAAACATACGAATTAAAACAAAATCGTGTCTTATTTTGAAAATTACAACCTTATGTTAAATATTATTTTACACTCATTGTAGACTCTAACCTAAGACTGCACGTACGTAAAAACAATCGTATACTTCAAAAGGAAGCTGAGAACAGCTTATAAAAAACATGTCTGAGTACTAAAAGAATAATAAACACTTCGTAAAAACAATCGGAAACATGAGACAAGGGGGGGGGGGATAGAAAAACGACTACTCCCGTACAATCGCTTGACTTCTGCCAAGTGTCAAGGTCAATCACAGTCTGCGTTCGTTAAGTGTGTCCCTTTTCCAGGTGATGTAGCGGCCCCCTCTGTTGGGGATCGCGGTTTGCCCACCGTATAATGAGCTGAAGAAGGAAGGTATTTGTGTCTGGGTATGTTCTGTGTCGAATAGAAAACCACGCAAATGAACTGGATCAGGGGTCGTTTAAAGCCTGAGGCTTGTGGTTGTCTTTTTCTAAGGATTGAACCTTTTTTTTTTTTTTTTGGTTGGTCGTTTGGTAGCAGATGACGACGGATAGTGTGATAATGAAGTACAAGTGTGTTCGTTTCCTCACTAGCCCCTTCCTTTTCCTTTTGAAAGAAATATTGCGGTTTTGGTCTTTTGTTTTAAACAGTAGCGTGCAGAAGGGGAGGTTCAAACTGATCCCCCATAGACCAATCGATTTTTAATTTTTACCACCCTCGGTGCTTATTAGTGGCGCACACAAGAGAGGTCTGGACCTCCCCCCCTCCAAAGCCTTTGATTTCCCCCCCCCCATTGATTATAATCCTATGAATATAGTATTTGTTATTAATAATTTATTTTATGAATTAATGCTAAATTATCATACAATAATTAAATTTTTACTTTTTTACCCCGAAAATCGACAAAAATAAAAGATTATGTTGGGTGGCATTGTACGAGAATGGGGGATTTTTGACCTTGGATTCCCGTGAAAAATTCCCGTGTGCGCCACTGGTGCTTATGTTTACGTGTTTTTTAGTCAGTAACCACCGTAAGAGAGGTCTGTGCATGTGACACTGGTTTTAAAAATGACAAAACAAGCATATTCGCGTCTAATATGAATCAAATACACAGAATTCCACTTTTATTATTATTGTTATTATTATAAGAAGGTATTATTTTTCATCAGGTGGTTGGATAGTTATTTTTCTCTAATTGTGTTAACTAAAATAACGTTGAACATAAATCGAAAAATGTATTTATTTAGATTTTTCAGATTTTATTTTACAGCGCCATATTTTCTTTCTCTTATATTTGTTCTTTTTTTTTTCATTAGTTTATTTTATTAACATACCAACGTAAATCAGAACTGGAAACTTTACGTTTTGGTATTTACATAGTATACCATTGACCAATTTCGTCGAAAAACGTCGTCAAGTATCGTGATATGCAGCCTGTAATGGAAAGTCTTCACCACGCATTTCTCAAACGCAATGATACTGATTATAATGACAACTTTGGTGACGTTTCTTTGATTTGGCGGATTTGATCGAAGGTATGATACGTAAGTACATTTTTTCCCTTTATTCCTGGTAACGTGACAAATTTAAAACAAAGGATGAATGCACTTCCGCACACAATGCGCACAGTGCACTTCAAAGCAACCCGAGGGCAATTGACGACAATTGTCGTAGTTTTGAACCACGGTGAAGTGACGATGACGACACTTGAACTGGCAGCCAACCACACCGAGCTTTCACACTACACCTATGGGAGAATTTTAACCCTTTCGTGCCTAACGGGACACATACGTCCCAAGCAAGTTTCGAAAAAATCTTTTGGAACAGAAATACTTCTCTGTGAAATTGGAGACTTTCTTACCAATCCTGTTATATTTTTGAAGGTATTTTCATTCACAGAACATAGACGGCACTACCGTACATAATGCAATTCCCGCGTTTTTGAAGTCTTGGAGCAGCTCATTCCATACTGTACGAACATTTAGTTTTGGAAATAGTTTAGTTTTGAAAAATACCGCCTATTTTCGTTCAAATTTTGATTGATTCATAAATCTAAGCCCAGATAAGTTACTCACGAAGCGGATTACCTTTAATAAACTGGTAAGAGGCAAAGTTTTGCTTCCGTTTTTATTATTGGGACATATGTGTCCCTCTCGTCTTGGATAATGGGAACACATTGTCCCAACAGTCCTATGTGATTATGATGCTATGTAATTGCCACGAAGCTAAATACGCAAAAGTAAATCGCCCCATGAAAGATGGAAGCAAAGAAGAATTTGAGTGCCCTGTAGCAATCGAATTCTTCAACAAAATCATGGGAGGTGCAGACCTTGCAGACCAAATGGCAAATGTCTATGAAGTAGATCGAAAATCTTGCAAGTATTGGAAAAAATATTTTTTCGCCTATTGATGAGTGCAGTGGTTAACTCATGGATTGCGTAATGCGAACTCAAACATCGAAAAACCCCACTTCTTTATTTCATTGTACCTCTTGCAGAAGCCTTGATGGCGTCCGGAAAGATCAACGCACAGTATCAACGCCATAGAGGAACTGGACCCCATCCAAAACATCACGAAGCTTACTCAATGATGGTGACCATCTGCCAGTAACAACAAAAACACGACGGTGGTGCCGTAAATGTGCACAACAAAAGAAGGAATCACGCACTAAAATAAGGTGCACGATGTGTAATGCCTCATTGAGCATTGATTGTTTCAAACCACACCATTCCTAATTAAATTCTTTTATGACTATAAAATTATTGTTATTTTTTTACAAAATTACTCATTGAAGACTACTGGGACACATATGTTCCAGTGGTCAGGACTGATGGGACATAAATATCCCGGTCCTAAATCAGTGTTTAAAATTAAAATTTTCCTAAAAATATAGCATCTTAGTTTTAGCATTCTAGTGTTGCCCGACGCATAGTTTGTGCTACCAAAATTGTTCTGTTTGGTAAAAAAAAAAAAAAAAAAAAAAAAAAAAAAAAAAAAAAAAAACACGTCGCGTGAAAGGGTTAAGCTTCGACAGATTTAATGTGCATCAACCTCTCTAGACGACGGATTTTCATGGCACTAGGACTCAAACTCATGACTTGCCGGCCACGACTCCGTGACCATGACCACTGGGCTACCGCTTCCTACAAAAAGGTAAAAAAAGATTCCTACTGAAGATATTTTTTTAGTAGTTTGTGAGTTTTCTTTAAAGTTCCCCCTCTTCCAGTACTCTCACTTAAAGCTGTCTTTGTTTGATTTCAGAGTCAAAACAGAACTCGAAATACATTTATACTTAGAATCAAATAAAACGTCTTTAAATTAAAAAAAAAAAAAACTTAAATATGAAATTTTTAGCATTATACAGAGTAAGTTTTTAAACTCATTTAGCATTACAACACACGAGGCGATGTATGGAACACATTTTAGACCGGGGAAAAAAAATACCCGGATTCACTTAAAAATGAAAAGTATAGTAAAATATGGTGCTCCCTTATCTTTTTATCGTCGCAGACCGGTCAACTTTGATAATTTTACCACAGCTCGCTGAGGGTGAAAGGCGGTCGTTGATTGTTTTGATTTAATAATTTTAATTTAATTGTATTTAAACATGCCTTCAGAATAAAATATAGTAACACCAAAAATGAGTATGAAGGAATTTAACAGGGAATATAAAAGGATTTCCTTGGAAAGTCACACAAATCCGAGATACCCCTACACCAAAGTAAATAAAAATAGAAATAATTTATTGTCCCTTGGGTGGCCTGCACCAATTGATCCACGGACCGATCCTCGGCCCGAAGGAATCACTGTGCTGTAGAATATAGCGAATTCAGAACATAATACTAATGTTAGAACGGTTTCCTGTAAAAAAAATGCTTAGAAAAAAATATTCAGGTATTATTTTTTAAAATTATACGGAAAACAAAGAAATTATACCCTAAAGTTAAAAATAACAAAGAGAAACGCTGAAGAGCAAACAATGATAAACCTTTT
This sequence comes from Trichonephila clavata, assembly GCA_019973975.1. NCBI lineage: Eukaryota > Metazoa > Arthropoda > Arachnida > Araneae > Nephilidae > Trichonephila > Trichonephila clavata. The sequence continues at coordinate 33,410 of BMAO01020932.1, read as the reverse complement.
TCTGAAACGGAATTTTTACTTACGATTTCTTGAAATATTTTTGTGTCTATTTTACTTGGATGATTCATTTTGGGTTTTCCGATGTTTAAGAAGCTTTTTCAGAATTCGATGGAGAAATGTGATTTTAGAGAAACCATTCGTATGCATTTTTTCGTTTTTTCGTAAGCATTTTATTGCATTCATTTCAAGAATTGAAAGAAGAAAGAAAAGTTTAACTCTGAGTTCAAGAATTTAAAATGATTGATAGACGGAGAGAAGTTTTATACCTGAAAAGTATGTGTTTTTAGTATGGTTTTTTAAGTTTTAAGGGACTTGAAGATGAGCTTGTTATACCAAATATATCAATATACCAATAATTTTCTGAATAACGCTAATCAGCTACGTAACGGAGAATAATGAGGACCCCTTGCAAAGTCAGGTTTTGGGCCCCAAGCTGTACTTGGCGTCTTTCAGGCTTTGGGTCCCCTAGAATCCGGCTCCCTCCCCGCGATGTGGGGGTGTACGTTACGCCACTGTGACGCTAAATTAAAATAATATTCAAACACTTTTGTTTTGGGAAATGTATTATGAATTCAGATACTGTTCATTTAACATCGAGAGAATACAGTCTTAAAATGGGGATTTTTAATATAATTGTGACCAAAATTTGGCGACGTTATCTTTAAGTGATGCAACGCAAATACGAATAACCTGCGAGTAAATCCTGTTCATAGTTACCCGATTAAGGAATCTTATTTATTGAAACGTTTTTTTAACATTTGGAGTATAATTTTTAGTGGTGGTGTGTGTAATTAATATATACCGTATATTTTAGCGCATATATATATATATATATATATATATAAAAAAATATATATATATATGGAAGAAATTTATAAAAAATATAGAACATAACAGGAAAAAAAGAAAAGAAAAAAAAATTAAGATTACAAATCTAATGAAATACAAATAAGAACTAGCGAGTCAAAATGCAATTTCGGACTTAGGACCGAATAAGTGGGGTTAAACTAGTTTGAAGGCGCCAACCTTCCCCTTTGCAACTCGGTAGGAAAGACCAAAATAAAATAAATAGAAATTTAAAGTATAAAAATTCTAAGTATGAAAAAAAAAAATTCTCATAGAAATATGAAAGAACAACCAACTACTATTAAGCAAAAAATTCTCCCAAAATATTTAAGCAGAAAAATATCAAAAGAATTACCTAGTAAAAGGATTCTTCCAAAAAGATTTTAAAACTTCTGCTCACAGAGCTTATTCCAGGAGATCCAACACTCTTGAAACCGATGGAAAGCTTTTATATGTTGTGATAAAAATCTAAATTGCACTTAAACGCATCCTTTATACCAGCTTGTAAGGAAGACGCCAAGAAAGATTACATTCAAATTTGGTAGGCTATAACTTGGTTGGTTGTCACAAATGTAGAAAATTGGTTGGTTGTCAAAATGTAGAAATTTCGTTTGGTTGCTAAAAATGTAGAAATGTTTCATTTTATAGGATTTTTAAGAAGGGTGTTTAAAAAATAAACTGTGTGAAGAGTGTTAAAACAGAATCTTCACAGCAAAACCACTAAAATGCTGACTTTGAAATCCTATTGTTGTATGGTGGTTTTGAAATCAGAAATAGCAAGACGATTAATGTATTTGTGATGAATATATGTTCTACATATATATATATATATATATATAACGCACATCTATAATTTAAGTTTTAGGTATATAATAGCCGTAAAACACGCACCTTTTTTAGCGAAGGAACCTAAAAAGAACATATGCAATGCTCTCATCTTTTGAAATCATTTATTCAAAGTATTATGGCAGGCTTTTGAACAACGGTATACTCCTAGAACTAAAATCCTAAAGCACAAAAGAGGTGTTAAGGTATGTGGATGTTAGAAGGTGAAAAAAGATTTACAAAAGGAGGCCACATGCGTCATACCGGTCTTATTTTCTGTGTTAAAAGTGCTCGTTATTCGCCGGAATATATGGTACCGTAAAACCCGGCGGATAACGCCCACTTTTAACAAAAAAAAAGTAAGAGCGAAATTTACGGGTACGCGTTATACGCCGGGTATAAAAATGATCGCTTTAAAAATAAAATAAAAAAAGAGACGGGCATATAAAAAAATATTATTCTACATGTATCAAAATTCTGTTTATTTAAAAGAAATTACATTCCTTATGAACTTAGTTCTAGAAGTATACTATTTTTCTCAAAATTTTGGTATAATATCTCAAAAAATGATTTCCAAACATAATAGTACCCATGTACATTTCAGGTTCCTTCGCAAGAAAGGGGGGTGCGCATTATACGGCGAATATACCTAAAAATTAAAAATTGCAGCTTGAAAGTATAGGTGCGCGATATATGCCGGATTTCACTGTTTATATATGTATATATATATATATACATTCATTTTAAATAATTTATAGAATTTAAATTTTTTTCTGAATAATGAGTAGGAGAATTTTTTACTATTTAGTTTTCTCTTCCATCATTCCCATTAAAAAAATCTTTGCGCAGTTGCTAGACTGCCTTCCTAGAAACAAAACTTGTGAGTGTAATTTAGAAATATCACTATAAATTTTTTTACTGTTTTTAAATCCAAACTTTTTTGTTTATATTTCAGATTAATAGAAATTTTTCCAAGAGTCACTCGAATTTTTGGCCTACCGGTGCGACATCCTCTAATTCTGCAATCACCGTAAAAATTCGCATGGTTGCTTTCCGTCGAAGTGTTTCACTTCAAATGAATATTCATAAACATTTCCTAACCAAACTGCAACGCCTTTCCGTTTGCAATCTCGAAACGAGCTGTTGAGTAAGAAAAATAACAACACTTTTAATTCATTTCCGGTCCCACGAGGGAAAAAATATCTAATTTAAACAGTTCCCTGCTAAGAAAAAAGGAGTAATAAAAAAAGCATAATCCCTAAGAAAAAGAAATAAACTGCAACAACACAACAAAAAATCTCCCACCCACGCCATATCATTCCACAGTTACACGAATAAGTCGCTGAAATAATTCTAATTCCTTCTCACGCCTTAGATGCACAACACAAACTAAAAATATCTCCGAGCGAGCACGACATTCTTGGAGAATACAAAGCATACGTGTTTCACTCTACTAGCGAAATAAAAGACTTCCCGCGACAGTTACGGTTAATGGAGATTTCGAAAAAGAATTCTCTCGAATTTCCGTTTGTGGAATGTCTTAGAGGTGTCCCAAGACAGTTACAAGGCGAAGTTCTAATTTGTTTGTAAAACCATCTTTCTATCTCTCAGTTTTAGAAAACGACGTTTCAATTTCACGCCAAGAAAAATTAATGCTCAGGGGGGGGGGGGGGAAAGGATATTGCAACGATGCTTTTGGCTTGTATTTTAGAAGTGTTTTTTTTAATTAAATTTTTTTTCTCTTCTTTTTATTAGTATTTTCAGAAATGATGTTCCCGCGGTTAATTGAAAACGCTTTGTGTCTGAACGTTAACTGCAGCTGTTTCCTTTTACATGAAGGGTGTGGGTGAAAAGATAACAAACATACAAAAACTTCCAAGTGCTGAAATATATATATTTTTTCTTTATTTATTTTCTGTGAAATAAGATTCATGAAGAAGATATAGATTAAATGAACGTTTCAGTTTATTTTGTTTTTGTATTCATAGAGCGAACTGGTTCGTGACGCAATGTTTATTTATATTTTTTGATAGTCATTATCACGCCTTGCGAACTTTAACGGAGGTTTTTCAAAATACATTGCAAATTACACAGTTGTAAAATTATTATAAGTGGAGTGTTTATATCATATAGCATAAATATTTATACTAATTTTCATTACAATTTGTAATATGTTATGTATACGTTCTTCAAGAATTCAATTCAGAACGTATTTTCCTTTAGATAAACGTTCTGATATTATAGCTATTGTTACATTTCCTTAATCCTTAATTCCATTGCTATTTAGACGATGATATATATCCGTTATATTTTTATATCATTTCAATAATTTAGTCCATTCTTTTAGACATTTTAATTTATTTTCTTAGACGACACAGAAGACATGTAAACAGAACAAAGAACATTACATAACTCTGACTCTACAAGCTAAACAAAGTGTATCTCTCAGATAACTTGCAGCGCCACCTATTCATTTAACATTTAATTTACTACAGCTACGTATATTCTGTCTTGCAGAGAACAGCGTATTTTATTTCACTCTATCGATTAATCTACTTTACTGAGTTAATCGATTTTTTCTGGAAATATATTCCATAATTCGTTCTATATTTTAATGTTAAATGGATTTTAAACATTATATGTGTAATGGAAATGCATTGTACACATTTATGGAATATTTTTAAATGGCAAGCATAATAGTATAATAAAAAGTATATAAGTAGCAGTGACTTGAATTTATATTAAAATTGAGACCGAATCCAGGAAAGTTTGGATTAGTTTCTGATATTGAAGGAAAGCAGGTGAAATAAATGATTGTAATCAGTGACATATTAAGACTTCTTGAGGCCTTGGGTCTTTATACAAAAGTAGGCCTCATCTACGACCCCTTTTAAGTAGACAATATACGTGTAGGTTGTCAAATACTCATACAAACAGTAGCCGGTAATAAATAAACGTGTGTATCTTACAAAACCTAGGCACAAACCGACTTGACCGACTGGACTGCCGCCTTTTGACTAAATGAGTAATGATGGTGCATGGTGGCAGCCGATGACCTAGACACCTGACGATGTGCATGACATAATAATACTGTTGCCAGTCCGCATAAAGTTCGAAATTTTCAGTTTTTCGGAGAATATGTTCAGGAATAACGTTTGATGATTAAAATTGACCAGATCAATTGAGGCCGAGACGAGCTCCCACCCCGAGGCCCAGTCCTTGTTGGTCCATGTCTTAAAATGTCACTGAGTCTAATTTAGTACTGAAACTGCTTCTTAAACAACTGCTTAACTTTTAGTTAAACAGTCCATATATTAGATTTCTCTCAAGCAGGGGGTGGGCAAGCTGCGGCCCGCGGGCCACATGCGGCTTGCAAAGAGTTTTCTTACGGTCCACCAAAACACAGTCAGAAATTCCTCTTTGAACCTAGGTTTTTGTCTCACAGTTACCAAAGATTAATGTCTCATTTTTCACTATTAGGAAAACAGAATTACTTTATTAGAAAAACAAAGTACCAGAAAGTGTTTCCACTAAGGTTAGAGATCATCCGTAGAGTTTGGAGGACAAGGGTACAAGAAGTTTGTAGAATTTTAAGAAAACTGTGCCTAAATTGAATTTGCTATTTTATCCCATTACTGCCGATATTGATACTGCATTTGAGGAGCTACAGCTTCAACTTAATGACTTGTAGTCAGACCGCAGTGTGAAGGAAATGTTTAATGCAATTACATTGATTTTTACAAATCTGTGTCAGCTGAAAAATTTCCATGTATGAAGAAATTTGCAGGAAAATCTTCATTATATTTTAGTCGACATATATTTGTGAGCAAAGTTTTTCTTTTATGAAGATTAACAAGATTAAATGTAAATGCAAGTTGATTGACATAAGCTTACGGGCAATGATGATAATTTAAACAAGATAAATCTCATTCTTGATCTTAAAAAAAATGTAGAAAAGAGTAATAAGGTACATTTATTGCATTAAATTGATATTCTAAAAGTAAATGGGGTTGCTGCTATAGACGGCATGAAGTTAGCTCAATAAATGAATTGAATAAAACTACTACTATTTCATTTAACATATTTATCGATTTTTATAATGAATGCAATCGTTTAGAAAAGGTGCGGCACTCCGGTGTTCTCTGTTAGCCCTCGAGCCAAAAAAGTTGCCCATCCTTGCGCTAAAGGTTAGTTTGAAAACACGTTAAGAATCCGCTATAACTTCTTTCATGATATTGTATTTGGATTTGAGCAGTAGTGTATATTTGCATTTTAGATACAAAAGTACCAACAAAACATATACAAAAATACAAAACAAATAAAAATACGTTTTCAAAAAATTTTTTTTTCATTACGAATTTTGTATTTAAATAACTTAAATAGGAAATAAATAAATGTATAATACAGTCGTCTCTCGATAATTCGAAATGGACCAATGAAAAACTTCGAATTATCAAGAGGGTAGGAAAAAACTCCCAAAATACACGAAGATAAAATTTTTTTTTCTAACGCATTTTAGTTGAAACTATGTAATAAAACAACAGTTGTGTGGGTGGGTGTGTGTACATATGTATAAAAATATTTTAAAGTGTTTTTAAAAAGTTCGTATTTTACAGTATAAATATTATGCAGAAGATAAAAGTCTTGTATTAAAAGTATACATTAATGTATTAAAAACAGCTGTTGAAAGAATACATACTGTACATAATTTTTTTTAAAGAAAAAATCTGTTAGCTTTTTTTGTTTTGTTTTATGGCATTCAGTCTAACTTTGTCAATAGATTTTTCTAGAATAAATGAAGCTTGAAAAACGTCCGCATCAACATGATTTTGAAGGAAAAGTTGCGTAGTTTGTTTAGTGACACTTTAACTTCTGTCCGAGTTTTTGGAGTTATCTGCGATGGCATCAAAGGGCTATGTTACAGGGGAGACAAGCAGAGACAATACAATGCAAAACATGTATGCTCCAACCTGTTTGCTATAGGACTCTGCGTGATGAGTTTTATTAGATCACTTCGAATTATCGCTTGTTGTATTCTGGCCAGCCGCAGATTTTACTTCGAAATATTGAGTGTACCAAAGCGTATTGTTTTAGTTCGAAATATCAAGAGTTTTTCCAGGGGCTGAGCATATACGCGAGAGGTTCTTATTATCGAAGGTTTGAATCAGCGAGAGTAGACTGTATCTTGTTTTTAATGCTAACAAAAACTTTAAAAAATCATAATTAATTTTAGCTTTCCATGACTAAATCAATAAACGCAGACAAATTTTAAAATGGAATTTAAAAAAAATAAATAAAATGCCCTCTTACTAGAAGAAAAAAAATGCTTAACGATGATGATTAATGTAAGTGATTTTTATATTGCTTTACTACATTCCTTAACAAAAAAATTAGAATGAAAAAGAAAAAGGCACTAAAAATATTTTTAGCTCTTGGACCTGGATACCTTTCAGCATGAGAATGACCCTTTCCAACACAAAAGAAGAAAAAAAGAAAAGGTTTGTGATTAGTGACAAATTACAAGAAAGCTGACAGCAACTGGCAGCACGCATATTCGTGATCATATCGCCTCTAATTAAGTTCCTGCTTGACCAAATGACCCTTTTTATACATCTCAGCCATTGTGAAGCTTAAGGAAATGAATCGCTGTGCTTTGTTGTCGAAAAAAAGAGGACAACGATCCATCACAACCTGGTGGACTTCAGTTCCTGCATTCAAATCAATATCAACAATCTTCAACAAAATATACAGCATTAACATAAAATAAGAAGCTTCTATACGATGACAAAATTCATAATATTTCTTGGTGTGGGAAGTAAAGGACTGGTCACGGTTTCTACCACATGATGGATTTAGCAGTTTAGCTGTTTGGAAGCCAAAGTTTAACAGCTGATCACCCCTGGCCATGTGTTGAAGGCAATTAAAAGCTGCATAATAAGCACCTTAACTGTTATCGTAGCACTTAAGAATTTGAGTTCTCACACTCAATGTTCGGGGTTGAAGACAGGATATTATTTGACAGTTTTAAAAATGCGCGAAATGTTTTTGGGAATCCTAATCTGTTAAAAAGAAGGTAAATGTTTTTGGTGCCGTAATGCTTGTACATAAGGTTTTTGTTTTTATTCTTAAGGTATCCGACTACATGCGACAACTTTTTAAAAAATAATGGAGATACGGGGATTTTTTGTGGTTTTTTAGATTTGTTTAGTACATTTTAAGAAAAGTATGCTAAAATTAAGAAGAGAAAAATAAATTATTATTACTAAAAGGGGAAAAAATTAGTAAAAATTTACAAAAAATAGTATAAACGGGGCCCATTCTGTACCAAAAGTTTATGAACAAATTTTCAATTTTTCAATTCTGATATGTTGCTATGTTATTCATTTTTGAAATGACCTTCAGGATAAGAGACAATTTAATTTTTACATAATCTAGAGCACTTTATCTTAGTTATTATATGAAACTGCTTAAAAAAACAGTGATTATATTAACATAAGGGACTGCAAGTTTTGTAATAAAACAGTGACTGATAAATCTGAAAGTTAAAACACTTCTACTATTATACAGAACATACACAAAAAAAATTTCAGTTAACTATTTTCAAAACTTTTTGAGCAATCGCTGTCCCCGTTTAACATTTTCAAAAAACACATTTCGAGTAAAACGCGTTTTAAAGTATGACATCTTGCTTAAAGTAATGGCATTTGCTTTTACTAAAACACTTGTAGTTTTTGTTCCAGTGAATGGAAAATAATAAACTTGGTATTTTTTATAAAGCTAATAAGATGGTCTATAAAATAAAATCATAAAAAAAGAATTTTGTCAATTTTTGGCAAAATTCACAATTTTAGAGTAGTCGGATATCTTAAAATAAAACTTCTGGATTAATTCGGATTCGGATGAATTAAAATAAGAATCATATAAGATAATACGTATATTTTATTGATTGCGTCAGTAGTCCACTTCCACTGAACTCCAGTGGATGAACGAGGGAAGAGGAGCGAGAGAGAAAACGATTGTAAAAAGATTATGTAGGAGTTTTTATGGTGTGGACTTCTAGTATTATTGTACGAAGGCTAAATTTTAATGGTTATATTTGTTTAATGTTTATATATATATATATATATATATATATAATGGTCAGAAGAAAACGATTGTAAAAAGATTATGCAGGAGTTTTTATGGTGTGGACTTCTAGTATTATTGTACGAAGGCTAAATTTTAATGGTTATATTTGTTTAATGTTTATATATATATATATATATATATATATATATAATGGTCAGAAGTTTATTATTAAAGTTTTTTTAATGTTTTAAAATAAATTAGTAGAGCTCAAAAAAGTGCTTTTCGTTTCTGAATATATAACACGTACGACAGATTTATTCATTATTTAATTTATATTATAATATTTTATAATGGTAATGATAATGATATAATTCGAAAATGGCGTCAGTTGGACACACACAGGCATTTATCAAATAATTATGACGCCATCATTCTCGTTTAGTGGGCTTTAAATCACTTCTTATCTTTATCACCTCATTTCTGCATTAATCATTTCTTCTTATCTTTGTTTTCATCTCTCCAAGCTTAAAGAAGCAAAATAATATGCTTTTTGTGACATTTAATTTGTTAATGTAATGAACATGTAGAATTTTTAATATCGTATACAGCAAAATATTAATATAAAACTATCTCGTGCCCTTAACAATATTGGTACAAATTTTGAGGTATCCTACCCTAAAATTGTGAATTTTGTCAAAAATTCACAAATCTTTTTATGATTTTATTTTATAGGCCATCTTATTAGCTATATATAAATACAAAGTTTATTATTTTCCATTCACTAGAACAAAAACTACAAGTTTTTTAGTAAAAGCAGATGCCATTACTTTAAGCAAGATGTCATACTTTAAAACGCGTTTTACTCGAAATGTGTGTTTTTTTTTTAAATTCTCAAACGGGGCCAGCGATTGCTCAAAAAAGTTTTGAAAATAATTAACTAAAATTTTTTATGCATGTTCTGTATTATAGTAGAAACGTTTTAACCTTCAGATTTATCAATCACTGCTTTATTACAAAATTTACAGTCCCTTATGTGAATATAATCACTGTTTTTTTAAGCAATTTCGCATAATAACTAAGATAAAGTGCTCTAGTTTTTGTAAAAATTAAAATATCTCTTATCCTGAGGGTCATTTCAAAAATGAATAACATAGCAACATATCAGAATTGAAAAATTGAAAATTTGTTTATAAACCTTTGGTGCAGAATGGGCCGCGTATATGTTATTTTTTTGTAAAATTTTTACCCATTTTAGTAATAATGATTTCTTTTTCTCCTTTTAATTTTAACATATTTTCCTTAAAATGTACTAAACAAATCTAAAAACAACAACAAAAAATCCCCATATCTTCATTTTTTTTTAAAAAAGTTGTTGCAGGTAATCGGATATCTAATGGAGAGTGATATAGCTCCCTAAAATAACTATTTTTTTAATACAGAAATAGAATATATAGAAATGAACAGAAGATAGAAACCGGAATGAACAGAAGTGACGCGTTGAGGTACATAAAAAAACAAGAATGAGAAATAAAAGGCGAAAGAAACAATATAGATTTATGAAGTCGTGTCATTATGCATACTTAGACTATGTTTATAATAAATGCTTAGAAAAATTGCTAACAGTAATTCAGACTTGGAAGCGTCAGTGGAGTAATTGAATAGCTGTTTCAAAGGTGCCAGACAAAAGTATCTGAGCAAAACCTACAAGAACCTCTCTGCGAGTGGTTTATGACGTTTGTATCTGTGAGCATCTTGACTGTAAAACAGTCCTCCATCCCATATCGTGAAAGTCTTAGATGTTGGAACGACTCTAGTTGGGTTTCTCATTCTGCGGAGAGGCATGGTGGCTATTGGTTGTTGCGAGGAGATCCGGAGGCGCGGCTTATAGTAGCATCTTGACTTGATTTTTGTTCCTTTCCTTGGATTTTTTTGACATGGTTGAGAGCTGTGACATTGCTCTCTGATCTGTAAGTGGTTCTTCAACGGAGTGCATTACAATCTAGCTCATGTGCTTTTCACACAAAAGGCAACTTTTACACACACAAAAAGGTGTTTTTAGTTTGCATGATTTTAGGTATGGGCAATAGTAGCTCCACACGCTAGATGTTTACAGCTATTCCCATATTTGCTTCTATGAATGATTGGGCGAGTAATGTTTATGATTTCCTTTAAGCTCATATCTCCTACCAACACAATTCGGTAATCAATGTTATCGTATTTTTCCGGATGAGATTTTACCAGTATCACTCTTGAAAGTTGCTCTAACTGTTATACGTATTCCGAAAGATGGAGGGCCAGCTCATTTCAATGTAAATTTTCGAAATTATCGAGAGGCTATTTTTGGGTGCATAAAAAAACAGTCCGATGACCATCCCGATTGTCAGATTTATTCAGCCTTGAGGACTTTTTGAAGATGTCTTTCTTATAGGGACGGGTTATATGTGGTAAAAGAGTTACGATTAATACGAACCTACTTATGCGGAAAAGATGTTCGATAAAAGGAAAATAAATAAAAAATTAATTTCAAAATTTAATATTACCAAAAGGAATTAAACTTTCGAAAAAATTGAAAAATCTTAATTTTGGTTTTATGATTTTAGACGCAAAATAAAATAATATTTCTACAATATAAATAGGAGTCTACAATATAAATAAATAATAAAAACGAGGATTATTAGAAAGTGAGAATTGATTGGTGAGTAATACAATGTAACATTTCATAATCCCTTCTCTCTCTCCCCCGTACCATTGAATCACTCCAATCCAAGCTTTTTTTCCGTCTACTTCTTTATCCGTGCACAGTCATTTTGATTGTAGGTTTTTTAAAAAATTTAATACTGGATAAAGGAGCTGTTAAATGTATGGGCTGTTTCTTTCTTGTAACTATTTAGTAGATGTCCTTTAATCGCAATAAATGTTAAAAAGTACTAAAATGCCTGTTTCTCTATAATAAAAATTACTTTGACTTTTTACCATAAAAAAGCTCAAAGACCTAAACTTCCTTCTTCTTGCGGTAGTACTTAACATAAAAATTTATTTTCCCCTTCATCTATAAACCAGAGAAAATATTTTCCGTGTAGTTAGGTTTTTATATTCTGAAAAAAAAGTTCGATCCACAATACACAATGTCACAATAAAGATAAAAGTGAACTACACTTTTCTAACCGAAATTGTGTTCCGAGTTTGAATTTTAGGCATTAAGGTATTCAAATTCTTGTGACAACTTTAAAAAAAAAAATTGGAAATATGGGGATTTTTTTGTTGTTTTTATATTTGTTTAGTACATTTTAAAAAAAATATGCTAAAACTAAGAAAGAAGAAGAAATTATTATTACTAAAATAGGACAGAATGGATAAAAACTTGCAAAGAATAACATAAAAGGGGCCCATTCTGTTCCAAAAGTTTATGAACGCATTTTCAATTCTGATGTGTTGCTATGTTATTCATTTTTGAAATGACCATCAGGATAAGAGATATTTTAATTTTTACAAAAACTAGAGCACTTCAACTTAGTTATTACATGAAACTACTTCAAAAAACAGTGATTATATTCAGAAAAGGAACTGTAAATTTTGTAATAACACAGTGATTGATAAATCTGAAGGTTAAAACACTTCTACTATTAAACAGAACATACACAAAAAAATTCAGTTTTTTTTTTCAAAACTTTTTGAGCAATCGCTGTCCCCGTTTAAGCATTTTCAAAAAAAAAAAATAAATAATAATAATAATAATAATAATAAATAAAAAAAAAGACATTTCGAGTAAAACGCGTTTTAAAATATGACATCTTGCCTAAAGTAATAACATCTGCTTTTACTAAAACACTTGTAATTCTTGTTCTAGTGAGCGAAAAATAATAAACTTGGTATTTTTATAAAGATAATAAGATGGTCTATAAAATAAAATCAAAAAACAGTTGTCACTTTTTGGCAAAATTCACAATTTTAGGGGAGTCGGATACCTTAGCATTACATGACATCAGATTTTAAAGAAAATGATACGCCTATTCAGTAATTCCTTTTCAATCTTCGATTCCCATTCCACCATATTTCAACGTCATCCGCCCAACCTTGAATCACTGCACCTCCAACGCCGGCCTCATCTACAATCTAATTACTTTCAATTAAAGCATCATTTGAGCTATCTGTTCGTCCCAAACACAATGAGGATACAACTTCCGCCCTCTCTCGTGTATTCTTTTGTTTTTGTTCTACCAACAATCAGAACGGAATTCCGCCCCGGGGCCCCGAAAACATGGTTTGTGGGTTAGTCGTCTGTCTTTTAATTAGGGTAGTGGGCCCCCCAGGGGTAGGATGCATCGCGTGGGCTGCTGATGTCAACTTCCGTTCGTTAGATGTTATCGAGCCTGCCTTGATAGACGACTCGTGCTGGGCTGTCGGCTGCAGGTAACTCTGCATCCCGCTGGCTGGTGGCACCTAATATTTCTTGATTGGGTGATGAGATGTCTGCAAGATTTCCTTAGTGATTAGGGAGGGTTTGGTGGAATGTATTGTCGGTGTGTGTGATGGTATTGCAAAATTCACGCAAAGAAATCTCTATACATGCGTATCTCAATTACTTGGAAAGATATTGGTTTATATTTTTGAAAAGTATAGTTTTGTTGTAAAAAAAAAATCAATGGATAATTACTTGTAGTTACCTAGTTTTAAATTATTCGATAAGTTTTATGAATATTAATGTAATCTTTGAATAAATAATGCTGTCTTAGGATAGAAACAACATTAGATGTTATTGCTGAAGTTAAAAGAAACATTACTGTTAAATATTTATGTTATCCAAAAATGATTTGTAAGTAGGAGGCATTTAAAGTATTCTTGAATTTGTTTGCAATGCGGAACGTGACAATTAAATTCTTGTTTTTCAATGGAATTACATATCACTAGCCATAACCCACCGGCTTCGTTGGGTATTTCAAGATGTTGTATAACAATATATATATATATATAACTAACTGATATCTAAAACCCACAGCATTCAGCCTTTCATTGTATTGAAAAACACGCATTCTTATAGCCACTATCTCTAGATTTAATAAATTATATTTTAAAAAAACTAAAAAACACCCTTTTATAGTAAAAAGAACTAAGTTGTAACTTAATCTTTAGTCGCCAAATCTGGAAATGGGATCGGAAGTTAGTCGTCAGATGTGGGATGGGATCTGAAAATGGGAATTTATTAATCCTGATGATCATGATCAGGACATGAACAAAATTATTAAATTATTGCATTGTCATCGGTCCTGGACAAGTGAGCAAAATTTCGAATTAATCTGACCTTTTATAGTGGGTAAAAATTCAGTTCAAAGATTCCGTTACATACAAGTGAAGCTTATAAAAGGGTGTTAAAAAGGATAGTATTTCAGTTTCTTAAATGGAGAAAATATTTTTTACGTCTCTCTGGCCCTTCCTCAGTGTAGATTTCCACAAAACTCGTTCCTAGCGAATCTCTGCCTAACATAACACACATATTTGGCAAATTTCATGTCTATTGGTAATAGTTTTAAAACAAGAATTTTTTCATATGACGCCCTCTCAACCCCATTGGGAGTTGATTTCCATAAAACCCGTTCTCCTGAGATCTCTATTCAACAAAAGAACACATTTACCAAATTTCCTCTGTAGGTCTAACGGTTCTGGAGATTTCGTGATGAATGAGGGAGTGAATCTACGAATGATATTCGGGTGCATGAGTTTCTGGGAACCCTCAGACCAGTATCTGGCTTGAAAAAGTTCATTAGGTGACATTGTGAAGTGAGATTTTCTTGCTGGAGAGAAGGTGCATTGCCATTGGACGAGCGGTGGCGGGCCGATAGGCGGGCTTTGAGGCGAAGGTCTTGTTTTACAGTTCAGGAATCTGGTGGTCTTCCTATTAGATGATGTGAAGTGGAGATAATGACTCAATGAGGGAGAGAATCGCTTTTTTCCATATATACAGGGTGGCCCCGGACAAACTTTAAGGGAAGGTACAGAACATTCTGTGGTGGCTGGGTCCTATTTTGGAGCCCGCTCACTCTGCCCGGCGCGTCTCTAAGTGTGGGAGGAAACATATCATCACCAACAAATGCCATTACAACAAACATATTTATTCAGGACTGACCAACACTTAAGCAATCACAAGTTTAATTATAAGAAGAAAACTAGGAGTGATTCCCTAATACGTCGATTAATCCTAATACTCAATTCTAATACACCATTCAAAGTAATTCCGACTACCAGAAATAGACAAGGAGACCATCACTAGCTAACCTCAGGTCGGTATTGAATCTATTATCTTCGATTGTCAATCTAACCATTTACTCTTATAATTTATATCTATCAAACGCGCGCTAAGTTCGTGAAGTAATTCATTGACGTTACTTACGTGACATCTTGGCAACTCCTTCTCCCTTACATTTACAAAATCTATATAGACTTTATATAGTCGAACTAATTAACATATAACTATCTCGTGTTTTTCCTGAAAAGGCTGTGAAATAGTATAAATGCTAGCCCCAAAGTTTCCCAAGAGGATTAGTACGGAAATCTCGCGAATAGCCCCGTCACAATTCTTTTATTGTACAGGAATGTATGGGCGCAAGTGAAGTGGAGAGGCACAAACACAAAAAATAAGAGATGAAAAGAAACACAAAGAGTTTATTGAAAGCGTAGGTGAAAACTGTAATGTTTACAGTAACTATTAAGCGCATGAGTTATGAAGTCCAGCTACAGTGATATTACTAAACCAGCCATGGCAGTCGAAGATAATCTGTCGGATTTAAAGATTGTACCGGCTGAAAATGGAAGAGGTATAAGCAATTTTTGTTTGACACTTTACAAACGGTCTGATGACTTACAATACGTGATAATCAACAGCTTTTGTACTTGGGTCTATCAGCCATAACGTTCAAGATGCTTTCTTCCAGGGTTGTACTGGGTATAGCTCTTCATCCACCAGCATCGTGTCTGGTGACGTGGGATGAACGTGTTTCATGAAGTTGTCGATGTAAACGCTGAAGAACTCTGCGATCCGGCATTCATCGACCAGGAAACTACGCGTGATACATTCGTAGCGCAACTCGTAGCTCTGCCGTTACCATTTGCACAGCTGTACATGTAATGCATGTCTGCATTTTCGGTATACATCAAGTTTGCCTTCGTAAACATCAGCACAAATGCGAATGGCACTTTACCTTACTGAGATTCATCATTTTGAACGATGGCTAGACAGCTAATGTCCCCTACCGGCAACGCAACCAATTGAAAACTCTATTTCTCTCTTCTTTTTATTTCCCTTGTTTACGCCTCGCCACTTCACTTGCGCCCATACATTTCCCATAAATTAAATGATTGTTACAATGTTCTATATGTACCCTTAAAGTTTGTACCATGAATTCAGGACCATCCTGTATACAGACAGTGACACATTTCTTATATTCTTGAATTGTACAAAACTCTCTTTTTTTTTCAGGAAGAAAGTATAAGTTATTTATGTTTGATTTTTTGAATTAGTTTCTTGTTGACTTTAAAATTGTTATATGTTATATATAATTACAAGGGGTAACTTTTATTACATTGCTTAAAAGTGTATGTCATCGAGGTAAATCATATTTGAATGGTGGCTTGAAACATTAATGATGAGAAATAATTAAATTTATCTTTTCCTTTTTTGATGTGTAGCATCTTTCCTCTCGATTGCTGGAGATTTGTGGGAGTGATTTCGTGAAAAGGGACGGAAATGCGTAACAGGAAGTTGGGGAAGCACGTGCTATTTAATTTGACCAGCGCGCCTTGGTGGTGTCTCTTCGCTACCCTCGGAGTGAAGTTCTGTTTTTTCTCCTTCATTCCGGAGGGGCTCCTCCCCCACCCCCACCCCCTGCGGTCTAGGTCGTGGGATCTTTGTTTTTGTTAGGATCAGAGAAGAAACTAAGTCCTTTAGGTAGAGATGTGGTTAGACAATGACGAACGTGTTTCGATATCAGACTTCGATTGCTGCGTACAATTTAAACGACCGGGCCACAGAACAGTTGGTGTTGCGATCTATCGTAAACAGAACAACTGACATGTTGTGGTTCGGCATATGGATATTACTTACGTCAAACAAGTGGACTGGGTATTGTTAGTCAAGATATTGGGGACATATGTGCGGCAGAATCCTTATTTGAAAATGGACAAACAGTGATTTCGGTGGTCGTATACATTTCTCCGAATCAAACAGTTCAAAAAATTAAAGATTTCCTGCATTTTGTACTTTTACGATATACCAAAGGTGGTTCTGCTCTTTTATTTAAAAAAAAAAAAAAACTATCACACGCTTCCCATGGTTTTGAGTGGTGATTTTAGAGTTAACTTCAGTTTGCTAGAAGCCGAGCCACTCATAGATTTTTTGAATGATGAACTCAAGCTCAAAATGAACACAAATCGAAATGTTTCGACAACTAACAGTGGTACTGTTACTGACGCTATTTTTCACAACGGTTATTAAATACTTTGAAATCACAAGTATATGTATCATATTTTAGTTATCATAAGTTATCATTACCGCTCTTCCCCAAATTGAACAAGAATAATTATTTTTGATAAAAAATTGCATTACTCCTTGTGTTAATTAAATAAAATTTTCATTAAAAATATAATTATTCCATAGAAAATTATTTCCAATCATGCTCGATTCATTTTTTTCAGGATTTAAGTTGCTATTGCGAATTTACCACGATAACATGTCAAATGTTATACATCGTATGCGACTACTGTAAGGCTCGTTTTTTTTTTTTTTTTTAATAGAGCTATGTTGGGGTTATGTTGTCGGTATTTTATCGTACTTATAAGAGAATATATTTTTTTAAAAACATATAAATTTTTCCTTAAAATATACTTTTTAAGTTTTGTAAATTCAAATAATAAATAACTAAGACATTAACTTCTAATCAATGAAATTTTATTTCTTTGACAAAATCTTTATCATTCATTGTCATTTTATTTTCTAAATGCATATTAGAAATAGCAATATGCTTCATATAGGATATCAAATCATTTACAAAATATTCTACATAAATATTTTCCAACAAATACATTTATTTTTTCCCCGTTCCAATGCATGACACAGATTGAAAAAAATTAGTGAATTTTTTTCCTCAAAATTTATGTTACGAATCATTTGGTTGGAATATATTGCCAATATTGAATTCATGTAATGGCGTACTAAAAACAGGTTATAAAATGTTCAAACTGCGCTTGCTTATTGTCATTCGATGTTTTAAATAATTATAATTAAAATAATAACTAAACAATTAGATATAATAATAAATCCTAAGACAGTGAATGAAAAAAATTGAAGTCTAATATTTGATTTTTCAACAAAGTCTAATTACCGTCCCTAATTGCTTACTATTAATGACTCTCTTTAAAATAGTATTCTAAAAGATAATGACCCCTCGAAGGTACATAAATCAATAAGAGAGTTACAGTTCTAAAACAAACAGCTAATTCAGTAGAAGGTAATTTTGATTTCATTTACAATTCATTCTGTCTTCCCATGCATTTAAATGAAGCCTCGGAACTGAATTCCTTCCAAACATAACGTGCAGAATAACTATCAAAGGTAATTTTATTCTATCATCTTGCGGTGATTAAAGAACATGCGCCATAACTCGACACAGCACGGAGCTTGGGAATTTTATTGCACACTTCAAGAAGAAAATGTTGCCTTTTTTGATGCCCGAGTCTCCATGTTTTCTTTAGCATTCGTTCCCATAAATCCTTCTAAATAACAACTGCTCTGTGTTCGCAAAGAAACGTGCAAGGAAAAGGAGTAATAAAAGTCCAGTGTCGATTTTTCTGCACCACAGTCAGCTGGTGTATTAAAAACTAATGTTGATTTTTGTTTGTATCGACGGCGATGTTGCAGAGGAACAAGTTGGGCAATAAAGAATATTTTAGGAAGCCATAAAGTGTTATGTTGGAATCCCTACCAGACAATGTTTACAGTCTCGAAAAATTAATTTTTTTCAGATTTAAAGGAATGATATTGAAGTATCGAGAGTTTATACTTATATAAATAGGGCAATTTTTGTATCTTGAAATGAAAAAAAAAAAAACGAATTCGGAGTAGTGTTAATTTGCATGAATTAAGGACAATGATAAGTTTAGGGAATTTTATCGTTTTTTAAAACAGCTGTACTAAAAAAAGTGATCTCTAACTTTTTTTCTTTTTGTGAAGAACTCAAAATTCATCATTATCCATGGCAGTGGCGTAATGTATATCCACACAACCCCTGCATCCGGGGGGGGGGGGCAGGATTCTAGGAGGTCCAAAGACTATGTTTTGTTCCGGTTTTGCAATCCTTTTTAAGATACGGCTTGGGGCTCAAAACCTGACTTTGCGGGAGGGTTCTAATATTCTCCGTTACGCAATGGCGTAATGTACACCCCCACACCGCGGGGGGGGCAGGGTTCTAGGGGACCAAAGCCTAGCTACCCCCAAGTACCAACCCTTTATGAAATCCAACTTGGAGGAACAAAACTTGACTTTGCAGGGTGGTCCAAATGTTCTCCATTACGCCACTGCCGTTACGCCACTGATCCATATCGTGACAACCCAAGATGGGCCAAGGCTTTTTGAACCAGGCGTTTCCAACCAGTTCTACTCCAATTCTTAATCTCCAAACGATCCTCCTGTACTGTATCTATCCATCGAAGTCTAGATCGACGTATTCTTCTAATGTTACGCCAAGCCGAAAATATTTCTTTTAGAATTTTACTGTTCATACGGATAAAATGCCCAGTCCAATTGAGGCGGCTTATTTTAATCTAATAAAAAACATCTGGCTCTCTCTTAGAACATTTAGTGTTGCATCTTCTACGCTATATACCATTTTTTTGATTATCTGCGATAACATTTCTCATGCCCTTTTGCTTAAAAACACCCAAAATCTCTTTCTCTTCTTAGTTATAGTCCAGGTCTCCGAAGCGGAAGGAAGAAGTCAGGACAGGACGGATTAGGGTCTTGTAGAGTAACAGTTTTGTCTTTCCAGATAAAAATTATGATCAAGTAAATGCTTCAATCCACAAAAAAGCTTCATTAGCAGTAACAATTCGTCTCTTTATTTCAGGTGGGAGATATCATTGTTTTTTTATTAAACACTGATCTCAGATATATGAATTCTGTAACTGTTTCACATTTATAGTTCCCAATTGACTCAAAATTACTTTGTTATTTTTTTGAAGTTATAAGTTCCATCAAATCATGAAAAAGCTTTAGGGTAAGAAATTAGATAAACAATAAAATGCTACAGAGCAATTTTTAAGTACTAAGTTTTATTTGAAAATTCTGCTTGTGACCTGATATTTAATCAGAATATTTAAAAGTGTCAAACTGCACAGGAAATATCAAAAAGAGATTTACTAATACATAATTTGCGATTCATTTTGGTTGTTGTTACAGTTGTAATTTCGAAAGAAAATGGTAAGTTCTGTAACTTTTATTCAGAAAATAATTTAAGGAAATCTTTTGAAATATTAAGGAACTTATTCAACAAAACATTGCTCTACTCATACACATTTTCCTAAAAAAAATCAATACATTTGTTATAATCGAAAACTCTTTTAAGTGGAAGGAAACGAAACTGAGTTTAATTTTATTTACAACTCTTACATAATGCGAGACAATAAATAAATAAGCTCCGCAATGATTCAGTCTAACTTGAATTACGAGGTCACATAATTATCGTTCCCGTTGAAGAAGTAAATATATTTGTTGTGTCTGGCGAATGTTAATTGTTAATATATTACTCTCTTCGTCGCTGTCCTACAAGGAAACAGCTATTATCGGAAATAGTAGTGATGGATATTTCAATGAGACAGACAGCTCGAGTAATGACGATTTGAATTTTTTCGATGTTTTTTTTTTGTAACAATGATTGAGAATGTTTCAATTTCATTCTGATGTGATAACAAATTGCGATTTTTTCACATCTGTAACAAGAATAGGAATTAAGGATATTCTCTGGAATTTCCGCAAAGAATTTGCATACATTATATAACCGAAGTGATAAATATTCTTCTTCAGTAACAACACTACAGCCTGTCACAGGCCAAGGCTATTTCTGTGAGCCCCCTCCATCTGATTCTATTTGGAACGATCGATTGCCACCGATTGACTCCCAGATCCCTAAGAATTCTCCCAATAGAATCAATCCACCTGGTGGGAAATCTTCCTCTTTTTCGTGTACCTTCAATTTTTGATAATTTCACTAATTTAGTTGGGTTTGAATCATAATATTAAAAAAGTTGTCCCAGCTGTTTAATGCGACTAGCTTTTATAACTTTGACAATACCCAGTTGTGGTAACCTCTCGTTACCCCTTACATCCGAACCCTCATGTCTATCTGTAAACCCGGCTAGATGCGTAGGAGGAACTAAATAATCCACAGACATTATTTCCAATCTAATTTGATTTATTAATTCTTATTAATATTATGAAACAGACACAACACAATTCTAATTAAGGTATATAAACAATGGTAGAGTGCAGAGGTGAGATACTCAAATGCGGGGATAATATTACAGAACCTCATTTGAATCTAAGACAGCTTAAAAACGCTCATTTACAACTACGTGGCGCACTAATAATCAGCTTTTAATTAATAAAATTACGATACCTGAATCCTTAATGCTTCGGATCCTTCACGGGAAACTTCAGGCACTTTCTTTAGCTTGATCGAATGACGATGGCTCCACGCTTTGTAATCTTTAATTCCACTGCTTTTCAATCTTCACTAACCACTTCTTCTTGCGTACATCAAACGTACCAATTTAAGCTTGTCAACAACTACGTGTTAACAGATCACTTGCTTCACTTAACTTAACTTGACCTCTGACTTCACTCTCCTTCAACTCACGAAAACCGAATTTATATAATATTCCTCATTTACAAAAATCACGTTTGGTTTCTCGATGAAGATTGGTAGAAATAATTATTTTGTTTTAAAGAAAAAAGAAGAAATTGGTAGAAACACATATAGATCCGTCGCACAGTCTTTTGAATCTGCTGTAAATTTCATTGTTTATTGTATTCTATACGCATCATTTTACTAAACTGCACTGAAGAACTTTCGGAGCATTTGGCTGTCAAAAATCAGCAGCTTATCTTTTTCAGATTTATTTAATGGCCAGTACTCGCTGCCATACAAAGCAATGGGTCTAATTAAGATTTTGTATAAGTTGAGTTTTATTTTGTCATTAATAAACTTGGACATAAATTGGTTTCTCAACTCACACAAACATTTGTTTGCCATAAGTAGCCTATTATTTACCTCAAGCTTTATATTATAAGTATTACTAATGACAGTTCTAAGGTACTTGAATTGCTGAACACACAGTGACGATTTAAGCTCATTTCGGGCCTTGCGTGCAAAAAAAAAGATCTACGGCCCCCTTGACACTGGCGGATCGAAATTTGTAACCAGAAAATCTGGTTAAGTCCAGCTTATCCGGGCCCCTGGGTGACCGCCTCAAGCGCCCAATGGATAAACCGGCAATGTGTATACACACAAAAGTAAAATTATTAATTTTTAAAGGGGATGTCATAGTTTACTTTCGTTACAGTCAAAAATTTAGTTTTCTGATGGTTAATAGGTTCCATTCTTCTTGCAGACTCCTCAAGGGAGACAAAAAAAATCGATAACCGCTTGTTTTTTGTTCTACCTAGGGCATTAACATCATCAACGAAGGATAATAATTGTACGGTAGTGATAAATACTAGTCACTAGTAAAAAAAAAAGATTTAACGTACATCAGCCCTTCTATACCGTGAGATCTTCAGTGGCACTAGGGCTCGAACTCATGACACACTGACCATGTGTTCGTGACCATGGCCACTAGACTACCTCGGCCACTTTTTCTTGCTTAAAGGAACACTTATTATTGAATTGAATAACGGGAGAGGGAAGGATAGTGTTTTTGCTAACGATGAAGGGTATTATTTAAAATTCTTCATCACTCTTTAATCAATGGATATTTTGCGATCTTATTAGGCTTAAGGGCTTGGAATTCTAAAAAATTATCTGTGTGTGTGGGCGTGAGAATTTATCTCTTCTCTTCTCTTGTTTTCTCCACTATCTTTCCTCTTTCCTTATTCTGTTATATTTTTATTTCTAAATATTAATAGCAACACATACCAAACTATTTACCATGTTGATATTGAAAATATGATGGGTAGATAAATTATTTCTTAAGTTCCCCAATAGGAGTTGATTTTGAAAAATAAAAATTAAATTCCCCCTCCCCCTATGATATATTTTACTGTATTATTTTACATAACTAACAATCTTTAAACTGTCTCTCAGCAGGTATTTGTCATCAATGGGCTAAATGCATGATGGTCATGTGATAAACTAAATCTCGTGTTCTCCATTCAATTCAAGATTGGTATTAGACTTGTACTTGTGTTGTTCTACTGTGAAATTTTAACAAAATTTCAAATTTGATAACACTGGGCAACAAAAAAATTTTTTTTTGTTGTCTCAGAAAGAAAAATATGTGATTCTGATAGCATTTCTTCTCTTGAATTCAAATATGATATCGATTTTTCTTCATCACGCAAGGTTTTGGAGAGACAGGCATTTATAATTTGAAACACTTTAATATTTTCTACATTCTTAAGTACACAATATTCGAACATTCAGACTCATTTAGAAATTAAGAAATCACAATTTTCTTTTATATTTCGCCTGTGGAGTATCCCTTTTGATGGTCCAACAATAATCGGCCAGCATATTAGCATTCCATTTGCCTTGATATCTCTTTTCTATCGCTGAAATCTCCTGATGAAAGCGTTCTCCGTGCTCATCGCTCACTGCACCAAAATTTTCCGGGAAGAAATCTAAGTGCGAGTGCAGGAAGTGTATTTTTAAGGACATATTACAGTCCAAATTTTTGTAAGATGTTTATAAGATCATGAACAAAATCACGGTAATTTTGCGCCTTTAGATTTCCCAAAAAACTGTGAGTTACATTTTTGAATGTTTGCCAAGCTGCTTTCTCCAGTGGATTTAATAGTTCCTCAAACTTCTCATCATGCACTAGTGATCGTTTTTGTGGACCCACAAATATCCCTTCTTTAATTTATGCTTCACTAAATTTTAGGATACTTCTGTTTTAAGTACATGAAACCAGAAGTATTGCCCATGGCTTTCACGAAATTCTTCATTAATCCTAGTTTGATATGTAACGGAGGTAGATACACATTTTTAGGATTACACAATGCGTCATGTTTCACATTTTTTTGCCCAGGAATGAATGATTCGCGTTTAGGCTATTCTTTTCTGATGTAATGGTTTGTTCTGTCCCTACTATCCCAAAGACACAAAAAACAACAGTACTTTGTGTAACCAAGCTGCAGAACAAGAATAAGTGCAATTACCTTCAAATCACCACATATATTTCATTCATGCACTGTATATTGAAGCTTTGCCAATATAAAGTGAAAGTTTTCATATGCTTCTTTCATACTACATAGGTATTGATGGGAATTTATTTCCATTATGCAGAAGCACTGCTTTTAAACTTGCTTTGGAGGACTCAATGAATAAGCGCCGTTCTGTTGGGTTATGTTCAATACCAAATGTCTCCATAAGAGAAGAAATGTCATTTCAAAACACTAAGCCATTTTCTTCAGAAAAGTAGTCTTTACATTGAGAATGACGACTACCATAAGTACATATCTTTGTATTCTTTTGAAGAAGATTCCATCCTTTTAGCCGGGAACCAAGCATTTCATACTGTTTTTTGGATAACTTTAAATCTCTTATGAGATCGTTAAGATCTTCTTGAGTCAATAAACAGCTTGGTTCTAAAGTTGTATCACCACAAACTGTTTCTTCTTCTTCCTTACTTCTATCGGAATCTGAGCTCTCTTCATCTAATGTCACATGTTCTGGAGGCTTTGGTATGGGCCATTCTTCGCTGTGTGGAACTGGTCTCATTGCAGGTTGCAAGTCTAGGTACACCACTGTATGTTTTGATTTTGACATAATTTCTTTAATGTTTGTTAAGCAGAAAAAACAGTCGGAGGAGTGATCTTTGGGTTTCCTCCAAATCATAGGGATAGCAAATGGCCTGTGGCGCATGCCATTCTTCCATGCAGTGAGAAGCCTACTATACGATAAACAACAGATATGTGGGGCCCAGGTCCTTGTTTGGTCCCCCACTTTACACCCAAAATAAAGTTCATAACACTTTTTTACTGATGGAGTAAGGTTTCGCCTTTGGGACTTGAGCGTGACTTCACCACATATAAAACATAAGTTGTAATGATGATTTAAACAAGCTCTATGTATTTTGTAACTAACAACAAATTAAAAGAAATAAATTTATAAATACGTAACATACAACAGTACAGACACAAAGCACTCACAATTATGTGTTAACTGGTTCACTACTATCTCACAACTGACATCGTTCTAATGAATGCATTGCTAGTCTAGATCACATGCCTGTGCCTGTCGGTTGTGTCTGGTTCCAAAGTGTCTGTACATGTCTGAACTTGCACAACAATAGCAATGATACCATTTGAGTTAGCTCATGTGGTTCCATCACATTTACAATGCTCTAGGAGTTTTTATTTTACAATGGACAAATGGTCATTTATTAAAAAAATATTTAAACACATTAATTGAAATTAAAATAAAAAAACAAGATATCAATCATTGGAATGGCCAAGTAATTTTAGCGCGTTTTTCACATGTTGTATTTTACAATAATGCAACTAATGAACTTTTTACTAACAGAAAGTAGTGTACTATACTTAAAAAAATAATAAAAATTTTTAAAAAAAAATTTCTTAACAAAAAATAATTTTTTTTAAATAATTAAATTTAAATACGATTAGGCTCATCTAGGGCACAAATGCGACCAAATGCCGAAAACCCGAGGTCAATCGGTTAATTATTGGCTGAGAAAAAGGTACGACAAAATATGGAACAAAGACGAAGACGAAATTTGCGTCCTAATAGCGCTTTTTTTACACTACGTGAAAAACGCGCTAAAAACTGTGGGTGATGGAGAAATTCCGAATACATATTTGAAAACACGATAAAAAACTGCATTAAGTACAACTATTGGTACTCATGAGACAAAAATCATGTTGACCAGTGTAATTAAGTAAAAATGTTTAAATATTAAGATTCTTCAAGAAAATTTTCAAAATTTAAAAAAACTCTTATATTTGTATTTTTAACAAGGGCATTTTGTTTTCCTTTGCCATTCTAGACAAATCTGTACTTTTTAACCTCTTAAATACCACCGGTATATATATCCGTCTCGTTCAACCGGTAGATTATGTGCCCCTTGCGTATATATCCGTCCTTCCGAAATACGATTATTTTCTTCGCGCTGCTATCAATAAATCTATTCCGATGTCTTTAGAATGCAATAAAATGGCACTGACAGTGTTTGTGAAGAATTTACTTATATATTTTACAGAAAAATTTGCTTTTATCTGTGCATTTTCTTTTACCTCCAATACACTCCATACCCACGCCTATATGAAAAACGGTTGTATTCTAGGGGGATCAAGTAACTTTTAATCTCCAGTTAAGAAGTTAAAAGAAAGTTTCTACAGAAAGCAAATGTCGGCAATATCAAAGAATGAACTGATTGGCTGGATAATATATAAAAATAGCCTGCAATGTCTCATCTAGTGTTAAGATATAAATATGGAGTAATAAAACCGAGACGAAATATTGAATGACAGTAACAATTATTTTCAAAACTAAGCTATTGTAAAAATTATCTGTCAAAAAGCATTTTTCTTAACATGTATGTTCATGATTTATCAATTCCATCGTGACATTCCGTTAGAAATAAATGATCCAAAATAAATCAACCAAAGGCTTTCTTTAAAACTTGAAACCTTGGCATAAAAGCAATTAAACGTACAATCCCTTTAAATCTGGTACAAGAAAAGCGGAACGAGTACGAAATTTACGGGTCTCACTTTCAGGGTATTAAAATTTGAAATACTATCATTCAAGATTCGCATGGAAGGAAACAAAAAGAAAAATCTGAATGTTTCGCTGGATAAGGATAAAATATAATAGGAATGTTAAATAGAATTTCTGCCATTTTTTTCTGAGCATAACGATGCCATTTACAGCGCCGGGCGCCATATTTTACGCCAAATGTTCTTTGAGACATTTTCTGTTCTATGCTTATCTTCCACAACCTTCTTCCACCATTCTTAATTCCGTTCCATCCAAGCAAAAAGGCAAGGCAATGATACGAAGTCTCATAAATTTCTTTCTTATCTTTCTGAATCAGATTCATCGTTACTGGTCTTTGTTTCTGGCGGAATGGGAAGAGTTATTACGAGTCTTCTTTTTGCCTTTAAGTCCCGTATCGATTTTTACTATAGTTGTAGCCAGTTTCCGCTAAGCAAGGTCGTAAAATTAATGCCGTTAATTTGAGTCTTCCCGAGTTTGGAATTAACGGGTTTTGCGTAAATTTTGCTGGGTTTGCGTTTATTGGGGCATTATGGGGGAGACCCGAATGACGGTTGGAAGTGGACTGTGGATAATGAAAATGGAAAATATGAAATCTTTAAATTCAATATAATGGAAAATGGAAAAGACAGTTTGTATTGGAAATTTTTATTCTGTACTTAGAAAAATGAGAGGAGTTGGATAGTTTAAATTTATTGCGAAGATACTAGTTTTGTTCCAACGTATTTTTCTGGAAATGAAAAATCGATGGAACTATTATAGGCTTCTCAGAAGTGATGACTTAATTTTCCTTTTCAGAATTTAATAGGATGGTGAAAAGAGTTTCCAGAAAGAGTTTATTGTTTAAACTAAATATTCATGAGAGTGGTTGTTCTAGTTTAAAAACAATTCATTTTAATTCTAGATTGAATAAATATGTTATAATCTCCTGTTTTATCAATACTTCCTTTTTTAGTAAACGGAGGAATTCAAGATACAAATTAAAACATATTTTGAAACAGTTAATCATACAATAAATATTATTTTCGAAAATTTATTGCGAATAGGAAAAAAAGAAAGAAAAAGAAGTCAGCAGAGTTGGTTAAATCGTCTGAAAAAAAATTAGAGATAGAGTGGAAAAAAAAATCGTTTGGTTTTGAAAAAGCTGTAAAAATTATTTCTCAATATTTCTTAAGCAACAAATATTATTTTTATTTATGCACCATTGCATCAGATGATAGCTTTTGATTTTATTTGCCATAATTATTGTTTTATTCTGTTATTGATGAAATATATAGAAAAAAAGGGTTAATCCACACTTTTCATTTTAAAAGAGTTTCTCCTATTTTCCATTGTTGTGCACAATTTTCGGTAATTTGTGCTTACTATATATATTCTAAACATTTTTTTTTTTTTTTTTTTTGTGGAGAAAAAATGCTTGAAACTTGCTTCTGTAAGCATGGTTCCATAGTATTTTCTTAATGTCTAATTTTATTTTCTAACCTGAGTTTTACTATTTTGTTTCTAAACATTGTATGTTGTGTTTCCTTGCGTCTATGCGCAAGAAAACGTAAACAAAATTATTTTTATTGTTCTTTTCAGATACAAGAATAAACTTTTTGATCACACTTATTCAAAAGAAAATAATATTTTGGAATGTAACCTTTCTTTATAGAAATTTTACTACAGTTGGTTCAAATATTTATATTTACATGTATCACTTTGTTTGGCAAATATAAACCTCTTTTTTGTAGAAATAAATAAAAATAAAAAACACTATATTAAAAAGGCATCTTAAATTATTTTAAATGATATTTGTTAATTTCCTTCAATTTACTTAACTTATATACAACAACAGCTTGCAAAACAACTTAAATTATTTTATAACAATCATATTTGTTAATTTCTTCCAATATTTTTATATTTATACGTATTCTAGACAAATGTGTACAATGTATATTTGAAAAATCAGCAAATAAGGACCACGTCATAAATTTTAAACAAGTTTATTTCTTTATTATTTATATGAATAAAACCAGGTGTGCTCTTCGGGTTTCATCTCAACGATGTAAAAATGAAAAACGAAGGGAAAACATCTTTTGATTGAATTTGAATAGGGACATTAAAGATGCTGATGATTTTTTCTTTAAAAAAATGCATTTTTATAGTTTAATTAGGGAGTCGATTTCCACAAAATTATTCTTAGGGGATTTCTTCTGTACAAAAGAAACATTTTTACCTAATTTCAATCAGTTTGAATCAACTAAAAACTAATTTATTAATTAGTTTGAAGCTTTTCTAATGTTTAAGAATTTAAGTTGTACGAATGTAAGTAATATTATATGCAATAAATTTTGAAATATTTGTAAGAAATTATGAAATAAGTTATTTCATTTAAGGAAATTTCCAACACTGGGCTGCAATATATTAGCATAGTTGAAAATGTAGATTCGAGGTAAAATATATTATAATTTCATTGGTAAAGTTAATTTTTATGGGGTGGTCAGCACACTTTGAATATGATCATACATTTTTACATCATCATTCGTCTGAATGTATTTAGTTCTAGTTTTTAAATTACGTATCTTTTAAACATTATACAGTAAAATACGTTTAACGTGAAAACGCATATAGGTTTAACGAAGACGAAGAATCGGTTAACACGAAATAATATAACGGCCTTGACAAACTACTAAGTATTGTCATACACTTTTTCTCTTAACACGAATCGAAAATCGCTGAAAGGCCTTATCACACGTACACGTTTGGTGCAAATTTTGGTCCAATTCGTGCAAATTTTACTCCGTTGCCATAGCAATGGCTTTGGAACAACTTTTTGCCTGTGAGCTGAGAAAGTTGCTCTAAATGAAAGTTGCTTGAAATTCCAGCCAATGGGGTTCATCGGCACCCTACGTCATAAACAAGATGGCGGTAACGGTGGTAGCTTCGCATCAAACGCATCAGATATGGAGTATGATATTTTAATGGTGCACAATATTTTAACGGCGTATAATATTTTAAACAGGATGAGGCTCCATTTCTGTTTACCCCCATAAAAAAGCGCGAGTGAAATAAAAGAAATAATACTGGATGGTTGTTTTCGAAGCAGAAAAATCAGTGAGTAATGTTTCAACGTGGAGAAAGATCGTAGCTGACGTCAGAGCATGTCGTTTTGCTACGGTAACCCTTCCCCCTCAGATTCGGCGAAATGTTGGGCCAAAAAATTGCACGGAAAATTTACGTGTGATACCGCCTTAACGCAAAAAAATTTACCTTTTGGAAATGAACAGAATACGGAAAACAGCAGCCACGCAGCCTAGATTTAATAGGGGTGTGGAATGAAAGAGAGGTGGTTTTACATGTTTCGTAGAAAGGAGGGTTTGGTTTTGAAATACTTACGGAATAGCCTGTGACACTAGCCAATTTTGTTTACTACGCTTCTTTCACCCTACATCCTTACAAACACCACACAAAAACATTTCATCTCTCCTCAGTTGGCTTTGAAATTCGATGAGGAGTACATTGCATTGAGAGTAAAAATCAATGAGTTTGGTTCTGATTATTATTTTTTCCCCTCTATTTTAGAAGTATTTGTTTTGCGATCACAACGGCAAAGAGTTCAGGGGAAAAGCAAACTTATATTTCGCTTAAAATTAAGAGGAAGCTTCTTACGGCTGTTGCTCATAAACAGAAGACGAAATGGGAAATCTATAATGATTTTGGTTTGCTAACTCTATAATTTATCAACTATAATTAAAAAGAGAGAGTAAATTATGTAAACGTTTGAAAGGCTTTTATTAAATACATGCATAGGCACATATCTATGTAATAAAATGTATATATAATAAAATTAATTTTATTGAATATATATATTTTTCATTTTTGCTATATCCTTCAAGACGAAAATCTCTTAACACGAAAAAATATTTCAGGCCTCTCAGTTTCGTGTAAAACGATTTCACTGCATATTAAATTTCAACCCAGCTTCTTTAAAAGAAAACTCCATTCCAACATCTGATGCTGACATTGTTTTTTTCCCTTTCCTTTTAGTAACCATGTTTAGTTAGTTAAAAGGGTCGTTGCCTCCTCATTTAAGGGTTTGCTTTAATACAATGTTTTGTCGACAACTTCCTGTTGTGCTGGGATAGTACTCAGGATCATTAACGCTAATGAAGAACACTTTTTCTTAATTGGAATGAAAAGGAATGTTTTAATAAATTAATATAGGTGATATTTTTGAACCAACTAGCTGTATGTAAACAGATAATTCTTAGTTTTAAAATGTTTATTCAAGCTTTGAATTCGATTGAACATCTTTTTTTTTGTTCTGTATGTTCATTTCTTATGATTATTATTTAAAAAAACATAATACTATTGTAATTATAATTTAAAAAATAGAAGGAGTAATAGTAATATCACTTTCCACAATAAAGCTGTTAGAATTTTTTTAAAAATTAGTAAATGTTATCCTTTTTAGTGAGCCAAACAAATTCCCACGTAAAATTTAGAGATGTCCAGTTCATTCACCTAAAATTTTGAAAAAAAAGGGGGTGGGATAATTTTGTGTGGGTAAATTCTTGTACTTTAGATAAATTAACATTATTTTTTGTGTATATAGGAAATAGGAAACTTATTATCATAAATCAGTGGTCTTCAAAATTTTCAAATCACGGAACCCTTAAAACTTGAAGGTGTTTTCGTGCAACTTCATTCCTTACACACACTTAGAAATATATATCTTAAAATAATATTTAAAGAAGATCAAAATGTTATAAGTGCTTTATGTAAAGAAAAAAAGGTATTGGATTTGTTATTCAAAAATTGCAATGTAATTATAATTATTTCACATAAACAATATTAATCTATGATCCTAGTATCACTTGTATCTTACCTATGCATTATATTTAGTAACTGGGATATGCATACCGTTAAAGGAACATACCGTTAAAGGAACATACCGTTAAAGGAACATACCGTTAAAGTCTAAGTACATTTAAATTATCTTCAGACATACTTCATATTCTGTGTTTCATCTGCTTATACATTTTTTGTTTTTTTAGCCAATTGAGAAATATTTTCCACTTAAATACATTGTTCTGAATGGCGTTAAAATGTTTATAGCTGTATGAGAGATCCTGTGTACTTTGCATAAATTTGAAACCCAAAATTTAGGAGCTGTTCTTGCTTAAAATCAGATTTTTTAAGATCAAATCAACTGATATGTTGATAAATAGTTCCCTCTCCTTCATTATAGGTAATTTTTTTCACAACAGCAAAAAGGTGCAATTTTCATTAGAAAACTAATCGGTTAGGCAAAAACACTGTGCTAGCATGTGTAAAATTTTTCGTGGAACCCGGGATGACAAACAATAGAATATTCAAAATGTAGTAGGTAGTACATATGTGATATCTGTCGGTTCCTGCTTGACTCTGAACCCCCTTGTCTACCTATAAACCCGGCTAGGTGTGTGGAGAAACTGAATGATCCACAGACATGATTTCAATCTAATAATGTATTGTTACCAAATATCAATCAGACAAAATAACAATCTAATTAAGGTAGATGATTAAATAGTAGAGCGCGGAGGTGAGATTCTATAACACGGGGATACTACTACGGACCTCAACTGAATCTAAGACAGCTTAAATACGCTCAATATAAACTGCGTCGCACACTAATAAGCTAACTAATGAAACAAGCTCACGATACCTGTACTTTTTATTCAGCGGATCTACACTTGAATCTTGCAGGAGATCTCTATAGGGATTCGATCAATGTTGTCGGATCCACTCTCCTTAATTCTCTTTCCTGGTCAACTCCAAGACCTCCTTATAATTCTACTATCTTTCAATCTTCAACTAACAAAGTAACTCGCAGACTCTATGCCAGCTCCTACTTGCAACTCCAACGTGCCAACTCACAAACACGCGAAAACAGAATTTATATTAATATACTTCATTTACATAATCACGCTTTCTTGGTCGGCGAAGGTTGGTTGAATTAATTTATTTTTCCCCAGAAGGGTCCACAAGGTGTTAATAAAGTCGCGGATAGAACCATCACACATATAAAGAAAAACCGTTTTAATACTATTTATTATAACACAATAAAAGTTTTAAAAAGCTTTACTAAATGTAAACTATGTATAAATAAAATTTTCAGTTTTAATGACTGCATTACATACTTATGATTATACAAACTTCAAAGAGAACATGAATCAATTTTACATATATATACCTTTACCTTTTCGATAATAATTTTCTTTTCAATTTTTAATGTGACTCATTTTCATGTGACTATGGTATGCGTCATAGAACCCCAGGCCTCCGTGGAACACAGTTTGAAACCACTGCTATAAATAAAGGCGGAACAATATATTTGGAAGACCACCAAAAATTAAATTATTTGTTTGTACATTGTGGCAAAAAAAAAGAGAAACTTTTCATTAAATTAAACATATGTAAAGCTCATTCTCACATATTAATTATTAAAAATTCATAACCCATTAGTGGCTAGAATCACTCACTGAATTGTGTAATTGGTGACCGACCCCCTCTCCCAACTGGTGGTGATGCATGCTTGCATATGCTATTGTAAAAAATAATAGAGATCCTAATTGCGATACATTCTAGCAGACATCCATCAGTTGTTGCTCCAAATCGGCAAAATTTTGGGATGCTGGTCTACCATTT
>BMAO01020931.1:0-18842 GCA_019973975.1 Trichonephila clavata | reverse complement strand
CCCACCAGATGACGATACAGCATATCAACTTCTGCAACCAACATGGTCGCCAAAAATAATGCCAACTTGGCTCTATCACCACCATTTCGCTATGTTTCCATTGAATCACCGTTATAATGTAAAGAGCGGCGTTGCTTGTGAATATTACAATTTTTTCATAAAATAAATACAACAGAAAGCAATATTAACGTATTACACATCAAGATATAAATTATTTACTCTATTTTAAATGTTCATTACACAAAATTTGTAACAATGTGTTACTTTTGCTGAGCAAACATCAGCTTAGGAAGGTGTTTTAAAAAATCAACCCACAACAGAGTTACGGGGATTATTTTATAAATAAAAAAAATCCTTTTTATCAGCTGTTAGAACTACAGATTTAAAATTTAACAAGTATGTTTTTTTTTGTTCAGCTAAGATGTGCAAAATGTTTTTTTTTGTTTGTTTAATTTTCAATTTACGTAAAATTAACTCCTTAAAACTTCTTTATCCTTCAATCTGTATTGTTTAATTTTTCAATTCAGCAGTACGAAGAACGGGTTAGAAAACAATTTTAAAATTTAATATTTCCAAAAAGAAGTTGATTTTTCGAAAAAATGGAGGAAGATGGGTTTTCGTTATATATGGTTTGAGATTCAAAATAAATTTTTTTTTTCTACAACATAAATAATCAAAAGGGAGAATTATTTATAAATGAGTGCTGAGTTATGAACAGTACAATGTACTTTTTATTGAAAATAATTACAAAACCCCCGTGCACCACAAAGTATCACACGGGGCTCACAGAAGTAAGCATTCATCACACATTGCAAAGGAATGAAGGAAAAAATCCTTTGAGGTTATGAAGGATTACAAATGTTTACAACAAATTCACAAATCTTTTTAAAAGCCTTTCTGGTCGAAAGAAGTTCCTGAAGATTCGGAGGCCAATTTATATAAAGTTCCTTGAAAGCCAGTCGTAGGATGTTTCGTTCTCTTTCAAACTTGAACCACAGAAGGACCATATGTTCTACGTTTTCCTCGCCACCAATGTCACAATCACAGGAAGATGACGGAACTAAATTAAATTTGTTCAAGTAGCTTATAAAATTGCCAAAACCAGTTAGAAATTGGGTTATTTTGTAATTAGTTTAAAAAATGATGTATTTTGTAACATTTTTTTACTGCAGCTCTCTCACCGCACCGTCGAATCTGTACGATCCAAGATTTTTTCCGTCTTTCGCACTGTCACATAGTAGTTTTTTTTAAAATTTAATTCTAAAGAAACTGTTAAGTGCACCTGTTTTTTTTAAACCACTAAGTAGGTATTCACCTATATATATATTGCAGTAAATGTTAAAAAGAACTAAAATGCTTGCTTTTCTTTTAAAAAAATTTTTTTTTTTACCATAAAAAGGCTTAACACCTAAACTTCATTCCCCTTAATCAGTACTTTACAAAAACATAAATTTTTTATTTTATTTTTCTCTTTATCTTTATACCAGAGAACATCTTTTCCGCGTAGGTACCGTTTTAAATTCTGAAGGAAAAAAAAATTCAATCTACACTTTATTGGATAGTGATAAGGGTTGGATTAAATAAATCAGATTTATTGAAATTTATGACTCAACACTAGGTAAAGTATTTAAACAAAATTCTTGGTGGAAATACGGAGCTTGTATTATGTTATTGGTTCAGAAAAGATTTTATGAAAGCAGAAGAAATGCTGTTGATGAGAAAAGGCTTAATTGTTAGTATGAGGCTTATCATAAGCATGAAAATAATGTTAAGAAAGTCCGAATTTCAATACACAAAAAAAAAAATCCGTTGAAATTTTATTGGTTAAGCGTATTTAAAAGAAAAGAAAAGAAAGTAACTTTAAATTTAAAAAAATTAAAAAGTTAAACAAAGATATCACAGAGAGATATATAATTCGAATAAAAATGATTTTGCTGTTTAAGAGATCTGATGTCTTTTTAAACAAATTTATTGAATTGTAAAAACAATTAAACGAAGCTAAAAATTAAAAAAAAAAAAAATGATCACGCGACTCGAACCGAGGCCTACCGCATAGTAAACAGGTACTCTACCGAGCATGTGCTGCGTCGCTTTCAGTAATTAAAACTTAATTGTATAAAAGCTAAGTATGAATTTTGAAGGCTATTTTCTCCGAATTGACTGCCAATTCGGCCGAATTACATTGAGGGTTGAACACCCTAAAAGAGTACTATTATTGCACAAAGTCGAATTTCCTTAGTCGTGCCCTCCCCTTGTTAGTTAGAATTTGCAAATCGGATCATTGGGGAAACAATTTCAAGTATTAAGATAATTTAAGAAGTTTTCTAGAATTGAAATATATATATATATATATTTCAATTCTAGAAAATTATTTTTATTTGTATTTTGTTAGGATTCATTTCCTTTCATATTTTCTATTATTTTTATTTTATTTTTCTTTTGGTTGCAAATTTCACGTGGTTGGTTTTAGGCCTAACTTTTCAATATTGGTATGTTTTTCTGTTATGTATAAAAACTCTGCTGAACAGGGGAAGGTAGGATCCATAAAATATATTAACCCTAATTTTGCTGGTCCTAATTCGCAACAGCTTTAGAAATCATAACAGGTCTTCATTTAGTCTATTGACTCTTTTGGCTTCTTACATTTTAAAGTTCTAATTCTGTTCCATGTTATACATACGCTTAGTTAATTCTTCTATAATAGACTCTTCCATTATTTTTAAAGTGTGTTTCTTTAAATCTGGTTTGAATCTTCTACTTTGAGTGATCTTATTGCCTCCTTGTAGATAGAATTTGCAAATCGATTCATTGGGGAAACAATTTCATATATTAAGATAATTTAAAATATATATTATAAATTAATATATATATATATATACTATGCGCGTACTTTTAAATTAAATGCATTACGTTTTCGTATCTTCGTTGTTGCAGTTGACAATTATGTACTTTTAAAAAGAAAGCTTTCACCAAAAGCAAAATTTGGCAACTGCGAAGCACATAAACTGATTGGCTGGTAACGCTTGATTGCATTTATCATGTGGCTATGACATCACTTGACATAATGGGCTAATTGGCTGGAAACACGTGGTTGTAGTTATCATGTGATTATGACGTCGCATGGTAGCTATTATGTGACTGCGACGTTACGTGGTAGTTATCATGTGACTATAACGTCTCATGAAGTTAGCTCATTAAACTAATAAAAAATGCAGAGATTTTAATTTAGTAACTAATCAGTAATTAATAAAAATAATAAAAATACATAGATTCGAGAATAAATTATCTAAACTAATAAAAAATGCAGAGATTTTAACTTAGTAATTAAACACTAATTCATTAATTAAACTAAATGAGTGAATATTAAGGTCACACTGTTCAGTTACACGAGGGCTTTTGCGACGGACCTCGTAATTTTGAACCATGGTCAAGTGACGCGGACGACACCTGAGCTGGAACCCCCCTCTCCTAACTACCACACAACACCAATGGGAGGACATTTGTGCTCTCGACAGATTTAACGTGCATCGTGCCCTACACGGCGGGTCTTCAATGGTACTCGGCTCTTACTCGTGACATGACAGCGACAGTCAATACCTTGAAAACTTGGCTACCACGGCCACTAAAATCTAATAAAAAATATAGAGATTTTTCTTTAGTAACTAAGCAATTACAATTTTTATATGCAAATATATTATGAAAAAGTTATGAGTTTTCTCTAAGTCAAAAACGTTTTCCTGACAGCAAGGAAAGTGAACGAAGTCTCCATAGAATATTTTCGATGATAAATTCCCGAAACTTATACCACATGAGTTACATCAACAAAATATAATCATTCTAACTAAACCATTTCTCTGCATTTTTCTAAAAGAAATCCAGTTAAAAAACCTGAATAAACTCTAATCCATTTAATTTTTCCTTCCCAATTCTTTTATCCAAAAATCGCTACATAAGTTACCAAAAGCTACGAAATGACAAATGCCTACTTTGATTTTGGTAAAAAAATTATATTTTGAGGAACAACTGAAAAGAGCGTATTGTGGTAAAATTTATCCGTGGTATATCAAGACAAACTGATGATTTTGTCATTGTGTCCTACTGAAGAGATATATTGGGCTTTAAATCTTTGAATTTGACATACCTCTTAGAACATTGGCCACGCCAAGTATTCCCCTACCAATCGAACAGATTGAAAAGTATCATTATTTCTGCGATACGGATGAGATATTCCGCAAGTACCACCAATATTTCATCGTTACATTCCAAATCTGACTTCTCTTTTTGTTTGATTTCTGGGCGGACTCCAGGAATCGAAAATTTATGCTGGATTAACTTTTCAAGGCTGCATCACAAACAAATGCTGTGTTTTTCTGCGTTATTTTAATTTTGAAAATGAAAGATGAAGTGTTCTTCAGAAAATGAAGTTTCTTTTTAAAACAGTGCTCTGTTGTTCTAGGAAGTTTCGCGGAGTATTTTCTGAGGAAGAATATTAAACACACACACAGATTTGAAAAAAAATCCAGATAATTTTACTTTGATTCTGTTTTATTCAAAATTACTCAAAGCTATCTTCTCCGTCTTCCATTATTTTAAAAGGTTTATTTGTCTTAACATACCATAAAAGTGATACTCATGTGACGTCATCCTCACAAGATAATTACAACCACGCGCTTTCAGCCAATCACTTCAGAAACTCTTGTGACGTCACAGTCACTTGATAAATGCAATCACGTGCTACCAGCCAATCATTTCATGTGTTTTGCAGTTGCCAAATTTTGCTTTTTGTGGAAATTTTCTTTTAAAAATTACATAGATGTCAACCATAACAACGCAGATACGAAAATTTAATGCGATTTATTTAAAAGTACTCGTATATTATACATATTTTTAAATTCTGGAAAACTTTAAAAAATATTCTTAATGCTTGAGCTTATTTGCCCAATTTTCAAATTTGAAATTTTATCTAAATTTTACAAGTAAAACAACATTTATAAGACTAATGTCAGTTTGTTTTGAATTCAATGAAGAACACGTGATTACATTTATCATGTGACCATGGTAAATTTAGCCAATGAATAAATTTTTGTTCAAATCTCCGTATTTTTTTAAGTTTTCATTTACTTATGTTAGCTTAAAGAGTGTAAATCTTTCAAACTTTTAAATATTATTTATAGCAAATTTTAAGCATTTGAAGTATTTTTATTCGTATTTATAACAAAGGAAAAAAATATATATAAAGTATTTATAGAAGGGATATTGGTACTTTTCCGTTTCGCCGGCACAAGCGATAAAGTCGCCAAAAATGACACAACCGACGGCAAACGGAATTTTCTCCCTGGTAACCTTTTACCACCACATTTTCAAAAAAGTCGCAATCTTTTTTAATCAGTAACGTCTTTTTCATAATACATCAAAAATAGATGAAAAATCAATGAGAACTAACATTTATAGTATTTTTTTAATGTGTATATTGGGCGTTGTCGCCACTAAAGCTAAAGTGCCGAAAAATGCGCGATTATGAGTTATTTCTATATTTTTTGTATCGGTTTACTTAAAAGGAAAAGGCAAGTGAGCCA
Organism: Trichonephila clavata; assembly: GCA_019973975.1. Lineage (NCBI taxonomy): Eukaryota > Metazoa > Arthropoda > Arachnida > Araneae > Nephilidae > Trichonephila > Trichonephila clavata. Next base: position 13,266 of record BMAO01020931.1, on the reverse strand, counting down.
TTTGTCAGAATAAAAGGAAATAATAAACTATACCTCGAACTCTGAAATTGTGATCTACTTACTTTTTATGCGAGATATACATTAGAGTTTCTTTCCCGGGAAATCATAAGATTTTTGTACTTTTTCTATTCCGGGAATCACACGGGGCTTGAATTATCTATGAGGTAGCTATTTTTGACTTGACCTTACATTTCAATCTCCGACATCGTTAACTGAACCTACTGTGGCAATTTGCGATCGTTCACCCCGAACTTCCAACTGTGGGGTAAGAGTGTAATATGAGAACTTTAGGGGGGGGGAGAATTTTTCCACAGCTAGACGTGGTTGTATCGAGCTTGGTTAGCAAGAAATATTGGGTGTTTAAAGCAATCCCATTTCGTTGCCAACCAGCGCTTTGTGATCGAAGTTCCAAGATCTAGATTTATGTGGATAATGTAAGTACTAATACTTAAAACTATTATTTATTTTATCTTTTTAAAAAATTTTTTTTCGTATATTTGTCTTTATTATGAGCTATTTAATTTATCAGCAATTTTTTATTAATCAGCAATTTGAAGAAGGGAATGAGCCCACAAACTGTTTGGGGAAGAATATTTTTATAAGAAATTGCGCAATTTTTCTTATTTATTATTTTTCTAACCTTAACTTTCGTGTGAGATTCTTATGTTAATATTTATTTATATTTATGTAACAATAATGCAGCAATTCCATAAACAAGAAATCAGTTATACAAATAAAAAATATCTTAAATACAATAATTAATATTTTTAACGTATATAATCGGCACTTCAGCAGCAAATGAGTTTTCAAGTATATATTAATATTTATCTCTTAGTTGAGCAACATTAGAAAAATAATTGATTCGTCTTTGATAGGTTAATTTTCAAACACATGTGAGTCAGTAAAGGAACATTAATTAAAAAAATTATTTTTCAAATGTGAGTTTTTCCCCCGAGATTTTTAATTTAGAAAATCTTTAACTGTAACATTTTTTCCATGCCTGAGTGATAAAAGTATAATTTGCTTATGCTTTCTAAAATCCTATTTCAAAAATGAATAATCAATTTACTAGCGCGTTTTTCACGTAGTGGAACAAAAGCGCTATTAGGACGCAAATTTCGTCTTCGTTCCATATTTTGTCGTACCTTTTTCTCAGCCAATAAGCAACCAATTGACCTCGGGTTTTCGGCATTGGGTCGCATTTGTGTCCTAGATGAGCCGAATCATTTAAATTTTCCCATAGTTTCCCCAATTTTCCTATTATAAAATACATGTGAAAAACGCGCTAAAATTACTTGGCCATGCCAATGATTGATATCTTGTTTGTACTTTTTAGTTCATTATATGAATAAGAATTAATTTTGTAATTTATATGCATCCTTATTTTATATAATGATTATTAATTTTATTTAAAAATAACTTGTTTTTAAATTTTTTAAAATTTTGATGCATTTCCGGGAATCCCGGGAACGACAATTACATTCCCGGACATTCCCGGGAATGGAAAAACCCGGGAAATAAGAAACCCTAATATACATACCTATACTTTAATCTGATATCCTTTAAAACAGTTTTATTCCTTTTTTATATTATCTGAATAATTCTGACTGCGTAAGTAATTCAGCAAATAATTTGACGAGTTTGGTATTCAAAATACATCGTCCTAGTTCCATAACTAGTATAGAAATATAAACATTAATGCAAACGATTACGATTTACGACGTGATTAATAAATGCGGTACGATTCAATTAATTTTTATCAAAGTATTAACTCTAAGGAAATCACACGAATATTTGTACTGATTTTGTTTTTAAGAGCTATGCCAGGTGTTTTTTTCCGTTTAAGAAATTAGTATTCTCTTCCATTCACTGATAACTGAAATTAATATAATTGTTTTCACAGCAACCAGAAGTCCCTGTATAGGATATTACCAGATTTTATCTCTTAATTCTTCGTGGTTTTACGAAGAGTAATATCAGATACCAAGAGAAATATTTCTCTTGTATATTTGTACATTATTTTTTTTTCCTGAAAAAGCTGATTTCATAATTAAGAATTTAGTAATCGCCATAAAATACTTGAGTTGAATGCCAAAATATCTGAAATACTTTTCTTCTTTTTCTGCATCGTTAACGTATAAAAAAAATAAAAAAAATATGTATTTAATCCAGAATTGTTCGTGAAAAAATCCTACAAAAATAACTACAATATATCTATCCACGCACGCGCACACGTATACATACATGAACGCACACACGTGCACGCACGCAAGTATTTAAATTACCGTTTTAGTGATTTGTACAATTAGCAAAGGTAAAAAAATTAAATATAATCATGTACTTAGAAGGTTATTTGGATCTTTAAGTATGTTTTTAACAAAGTCGCGCATTGACACGGGTTTCCTTCGGGTCTTTTTACAAACAATTAAGGGGAAATTCTTTTAGTAAAGTGTTTGACTTGAAAACCTCTTTTTGCAAAGAAGCCGTAAAATATGCAAACGAAGGTTACTATTTAAAGTTAAATGAATACAGTTCTAAGGGGAATTAGTAGTTAAAGATGTTGATGTGGAGTTAATCTGAGTTATATATATATATATATATATATATATATATACTTTTTGGATTATCAACATATCTTGATATGGGACTCAGAGCCCTATTACCGGTGTCAAGTTTGGATAACCTGTGCGTCTCTACGCCTTTCTTCATATACAGGGCGGTCCCGAATTCATGGTATAAACTCTAAGGGTAGATACAAAACAATGTAACAATCATTTATTGTTTCGGAATGTATGGGCTCAAGTGATGCCGTGAGGCGCAAAAAAGGAAAATAAAAGAAAAGAGAAATAGTATTATCAGTTGGTTGCAGTAGATGGCTATCCACCGTTTAACATGATGCATCTCAGTTGAGAAAACGCCTCGCAATTGTGCTGACGTCTAAGATGAGAGTCTTGACGTATGCCGAAAATGCAGACGTGCATTGCATGTACGGCCGTACAAATAATAACGGAAGAGTCAAGGAGGTGTTGGCAAAGCTCTGCTACAAATGTATCACGCTGATCGACGAATACCAGATCACAGAACTTTTCAGCGGTTACATCGTCAACTTAGTGAAACACTCTTGTTCCACGCCACCAGACATGATGCTGATCAACGATGAGCTGAATGCAGTCCAAGCCTAGAAGAAAGCATCTTGAACGTTGTGGCTGATAGACAAGAGTCAAGTACAAGAGCTGCTGATCATCAAGTGAGTGCAAGTCATCAGACCGTTTGTAGAGTGTTAAACGAAAGTCGCTTACACCTCTTCCATTTTTAGCGATTAAAGCTTTGAATCCGGCAGACTATCTTTTCGGACTGCCAGTGGGTGGTACAGCAATGGGCGCTGCAGCTGGACTTCATAGCTTATGTGCTGAAAAGTTACAGTATAAACATTACACTTCTCAACTACGCTTTCAATAAACACATTGTATTTCCTTTCGTCTCTATTTTTTTGTGTTTGTGCCCCACTGCCTCATCGCGTCACTTGCACCCATACATTCCTGTACAATGTCCTTTATCTACCCTTAAAATTTGTAACATGAATTCGGGACCACCCTGTATTCACGTTAAGTAGATTATTATCACCATTAATAATTAAGGTTTGGATAGAGTAAAATAATTGCTGTTGATTTTTATGCCTTTTCTCTCGATTGTCTCTCATACTAACGCTAGCTTAGGATCGTCGTAATGTGTCCATAAAACTTATTCTGTGTTACTAATTTTGAAATTTATTCTGAATTCTTTATAGTAGGGGTAAAGTACAAAGTTTTTAAATTTTGTATCTTCAATATGCGATAACTATTGACCTTGGCTTGGGTATATGATTTGAACTGCTAATCCGTTGGTCCAAACACTAGTGCTTGAGTGAGTGTATGGGTATTCATTAACGTTGAATTATAAAGCAACAGAAGGGCTATTGGCGACGGACCTCGTGATTTTTTAAATATGGTCATACGACAAACACGACACCAGAGATGACGCCTCTTCTCCAAGCTTTCACACAACGCTACAGGTGGATTGAACCTCGACAGATTTAACGTGAACCACCAGCTTTTCTACATGGCAGGTCTTCAGGGGCACTAGGTCTCGAACTCCTGACACGATGGTCACAAGTCCATAGCTGTTGTGTCACGAAACCTAAGGGCTCACGAGGTTACCATAGCCACCGCATATCCTTGCCTTACTGCGCCTTAGATAACTTGGCTGAAAAGAATTTTTTATCGAGTCAATTATAAATAGCCTCTTTTACTTTTGTCTTTGCTAGTTTTAATTTATGGGAGAAGGAGTCTCGCACACAAAAATGCTTCAGCATAAGTGCTTCCATTTTAAGGGACACAAATCCTTATTAAATATTCTTCAAAATGCAAATTAAAACGCACAATAGGCCAGAAAGTGAAAATGGAAAATCTACTTCAATCAGGCCACTTAGCGCAGTGATTAGGGCCATCTCCTTTCACGTCTGAATCTTTCAGCCATTACAGCATGTAAAAGCGAGGAAACTCCAAGCTGCAAGGACTCGGTATTCAACGCGGGGACATAATACGGTCATTTATATTCCATAATGATCGATCGTGTCAAATCCAGTTCCCTTCCTCCATCCGTTTCGGTTCTCGGATTTTACACTGTAGGGGCGGTACCAGGACGATGGAGAGAAGAATAGTCCTGGAGGGGCGTTTTGAAATAAGTGTGGATATTTGTCCGTGTGTAGACGAACACAAAGCTCTGGAAAGAAGCGTAGCGTAATTTTTCAGTGCGCGTAAGCCAATGCTTCTCAAATTTTCAGTATTTGCGACCCAATTTTCAGTTATAAGTTTCATCGCCCCCCACCCCACTTCATACAATAACAATGTATTGAATGCAATAATAATGTACTTTGATGCTAAAGCTAAAATGCGATCATAATTATAACCTGTACAAATAATCAAGATATCTATTAAAATTTGTTCGAATATATGTTAGTTTCAAGTAATAGATATTTTATGTAAGTTATATTTAATTAACAGGATAATTATTGCGTTACTTTTACTTTATAAGTTTTAAACTACAACTTATTAAAAGATAATTTTTAATTAAATTACACATTTATTTCCTCAATTTTTATTTTTTAAGTCTAATCCAGAGCTTCCCAAATTTTTGGTCTCATAGACCCCTTGCCATGTTCTTCGGCTTTGGACAGACCCCTGCTTACTTAATATTGAATTTTTTCAAATGTAACACCCTTAAGGTATCAAACTGCTTGCGAAGACTTTTTTTCTTTAAAAAAAATAGAGATATCGGGATTTTTTGTTGTTTTTAAATTTGTTTAGTACATTTTAAGAAAAATATGCTAATATTAAGAAGAGAAAAAGAAATTATTATTACTAAAATAGGAAAAAATGGGTAAAAATTGACAAAAAATAACATAAATGCGGCCCATTCTGTATCAAAAGTTTATAAACAAATTTTCAATTCTGATGTGTTGCTATGTCATTCAGTTTAGAAATGACCTTCAGTATAAGAGATATTTTAATTTTTACAAAAACTAGAGCACTTTATCTTAGTTATTATATGAAATTGCTTAAAAAAAAACAAGGATTACGAGGGTCACTCTGAAATTTTTAAGATACTCTTAGGTTTTTAAAGATATACTTACAAATTTTAGGAGTGTTCAAAGTAGTCTCCTCCAGCATCAATGCATTTTTGTAGAAGAATTTTTTACAGATTAAATGCCTCAAACTATTCATATCTTGGAATTGATGAAAAAATGCATTTATAGCACATCAATATCTACTTCTGAATAAAACAACGTTCTTTTTTAGATTAAAAAAATCACCAAAAATCACACATAGCTAGATCGGAGAATAAGGGATGTTCTATCACTTTCAATGGTTTTTCTTTAAGAAACTAAACTGTTAATCCGGTTGTATGGGAAGATGCATTGTCATGGTGAAGCATTAGTCCCCTAACATAATTTCTTAAAGAATTTCAGGAAGACATTTAGTGGTATACCACTTTGCTGTTACTGTCTTCTTTCCTTCCAACTAGATAGTTTTGACCAATCCCGTAATTCTGAAGAAAATCCTACATTACTTTCATTGCTTGCTGTCTTTCACCATTCTCGGCTTGGAATAATCTTCAAAGACCCATATTTTGTTTTCTTGACGTATCGGAACACCGAAAAACGTATATACTCGTTTCATTATCGGTTACAATTTTAGAAATGACGCAGTTGCCACCATCATTTTGCAATTTAAGGGTTTCCTTACTGTGATTCAGACATACTCCTCTTTTTGGTGCTCATTTAGATTATGGTAAACCTAATGGCTAATTTCTTTTTTCACATGTAATTCTTCATGAATAATTTTATGTATGGCTGAGGATCCAATGTTAATTTCCTTCTGTATCATTTGGTAGGTAGAGCGATTATCTTTCATTAATATTTTTCGTATGGTAGGCACATTATCCGGGATTACTGCCGACCGACGACCTTTCTGTGTGTTCTTCATCCTGAAGAGAATTGCGACCACTGCAGAACTCTTTAAACCGTCTGAATACAGTAGCGCAACATGGAGATTCATCACCAAAGGCTAATTGCAGCCGTTGAGAGCATTCATCTTGATTTAATCCAGCTTTAAAATCATAGCACGATAATGTTCTCGCGTCAATTGCATTTTCTCTTCTGTCTAAAATTTATTCTATGCTAAACAACTTGAAGTAAATCAGTAAAAGGTCGTCTGCTGTGTTAAAATACTTTGCATTTTCAAATTAAATTTAAATTTTTTTTTGTAATGACTTGTCTGCACGTAGCTCAAAAATTTCAGAGTTACCCTTCGTATTTTAACATAAAGGACTGTAAATTTTGTAATAAAACAGTGATTGATAAATCTGAAAGAACAGAATATACACACAAAAATGTTCATTTAATTATTTAAAAACTTTTTCAGCAATCGCAGGCCCGTTCGAGCATTAAAAAAAACCACATTTTGAGTAATACGCGTTTTAAAGTATGACATATATATCTTACTTAAAGTAATGGCATCTGCTTTCACTAAAACACTTGTAGTTTTGTTCTAGTGAACGGAAAATAATAAACATGGTATTTTTATAAAGCTAATGAGATGGCATATAAAATAAAATCACACAAAAAATTGTCAATTTATGGAAAAATTCACACTCTTAGGGTAGTCGGATACCTTAAGTATTTTCGCATTACACGTATTTCACTGTACATGAATTTCTCTTAGCGCGCGCATGTACAGTTCGTTCGCTTATTTTCCGAACAAACAAAAAAAAAATGGCGAGGAAAGTACGACGAGCACAGATAGTTTACAAGATAATAAATGAATGGAAAAAAATTTCTTAGAGAGAGAGAGAGAGAGAGAGAGGATTGCCAGAAATATATAAAATTCCCGCCAGTGGCGGTAATTTGTGGTTGGAAAATATTACAAACGTTTTGTGTGTGTGCACACTTAATATTGTCTACATGTACAAAAACTACAGGAACTTCAATTAGATTCCAAAATTACAAGGTCTTGTTTTTTTTTAACTTGGATTATACACAAGTTTCGAATTTTATAATAATTTTTTTAAAAAAAGAACATACTCTCATTATACACAAGGGTCGTCTTATATAACGAAATATATGGTATTTGAATATAGTACACGTAGTCATGCCAACAAATTTAGCCTTAGCTAACTCAAGCCTTAAATTTTTTTTAAAAAAATGTTATGTTCTTCTTATCAATAGAGGAAAGCAATTTTAAATAACTAATTTATTGATGTAATAATACTTGATGGGTAATGCAAGTTTATAGTACAATAAAAAGATAAGACTCAAAAAAGTATATCTGGCTTACAATTTACGAAATGCGATTTCTAGATTGTATCAGAAAATACAAAGTGTTGCTTAAAGTTTTCCAATTTTTACTGTCCAGTTTTGGTCATCGATTATTGTTTTTTGTTTTGTTTTTGAAAGTGACAAAATGAAAAATACTGAATATGGATTTATGAGATCATTTACGACAGTCGGAAATCATACGGATTTATAAATGGGAGATAAATGTGACGCCAAAGTATTATTATCTCTAATTTTTTTGAAGAATTTTGAGATGAATTTTTTAAACAAAGTTATCTGTATTAAGTTTTTATCTTTTATGGGAAAAGAGGACACAATCTATATTGGCAGAAGATAGAAGATTCAGACGAAGGATGAGTTTTTAAGAAACAACTAAAATGATTTAGGACAACTTCCATGAGTTTTGTTTCAGTAATGTATCAAAAGTTATATGAGGCAAAACAAACATTGTTTACTTTTTACCTTTGAAATATGCTCATAAAATAAGTATGTATGAATTATTTATTTAATTGATTTATTTGTTATTCATGATATTTTCAGTATAGATATACTATGTAGGTTTAGTAGTTATCGTCTAAAAACTAAATGAAAGCGAAGTTGTTACTTCGTTGTAGGTTTAAATATATTTTTCAATGAATATTTGTACTATTTATAACAAGGTATAATGCAACAGTGCTGTCTGTGTAAGAGTAAAACGACTTACTCACTTATCTACTCATCACGAGAACTCCGGAGCAATTAGACCCAGACTTGAAATTTGTCCAGTGTGTTCCTTTTGTTGAGTAAAGATCCATTAACTATGAGTTTTGCCAAAATCGACTCCCAAAGGGGTTATGAGGGCTTAAGAGGCGATAGATAAAGATATACCCGTTTTTGAACTATCAGACCTACAGAGTTGAAATTTGGCAGGAGTGTTTCTTTTGTGGAGTAGATATCCGCTAAGAACAGATTTAGGTGGAAATTGATTTTCAAGGAAGGAGGGAGTTGTAGGTGTTTTACTGACAAAAAGTTTCGTTCTTGAACTGTTAGCATACAGACTTTAAATTTGGAGAGTTTAGGCATTCTTTTGTTGAATGGAAATTCGATAAAAACGGGTTTTGCTGAAATCGACACCTACGGAGGGATAGGGTTATTACGGGGGCGTTATATATAAAAATGTCTGGTTTTGAATTATTCAATTTGCAACCATTAAGTCTGTGGCAAGTATGATTTTTTTCTTGCATAGAGGTCCGCTACGAATGAGTTTTGCAGAAATCGACTCCAAAGAGTGATTACGAGGGCTTAAAAGATAAATATACATTCTCTGTAAAAATTCAATTCCTGTGCTGTTTAAATCAAGAGGTGAGGGGTATTAGAATGTTTTTGAATACAACCAAAAACTTAAAGCTACTACTTACATATCAACACTTTAAAAACAATATACAGTCGTACAACATCATGAAACACCCATAGAAGAAGGTGGGCAACGGCTAGAAGTAATATATATTCCATATAAAGATAAATTAACGATCATAAAAATTAGGTAAATACATTTCCCATTTGAATTTACTATTGAAGCTTGACTGATAGAGTTTATCTTCTGTATTATTGTTATTATTATTTATTTATCCAAGCCCGTGCTTGGCTTCTTGACCATTTGTCGTCGAGTCTCCCTGTACCGACTGACGACGTCATCAATCTAGTTGTGACGGATCTATACGCGTCCTTCAACTTATCCTCTTGGGAATTCTTTGGGGCTAGCAAAATTCATCAATCTTCTACTACGAAGAAGGCATAATATGCAAATTAAGTTTATTATATATAGATCTAGTTCGCGAGTTATAAGAGTTAGTGAGTTAGAAATTGAAGAAGGATAGATAATAGAAAGTTAGAAGATTAGAAGGTCAGTAACTAAAGGTGACAAGAGAAATACAAGGTGAAGATTACCATAAGAGGTTAGAAAGGATTTGTAAAAGAGTAAAGACAGGAAGTTGTATTGATAAATTAAACTGATTAGAAGACTGCCTAAGTTTAGGTATTGTCACCTTCGCATTACGTCGATATTTAAAGTATTGAAGTGGTTAAGCGGACATTAGTTATATATCTACCGTGTAAAGTAATATTAAGGTAGAACTATTATTATAAAGTGGTTTATTTAATGTATTCTCCCAAAATGCGACTCTCGTCCCCTCCCTCAGTTGACTGACGGGATCATCCTATTTATAGTGTTGTATTGAATTGTGTTTGAGTCGATTAAAGTGCTAAATAAAATAATTGGAAACTATTATGTCGAAAAATCCTTCACTGCCTTCCACATGTTTAGTTGGGTCACAGGGTTGACGGGAAATAGGGTTATTACACAGTGCATTGAAGCAGGTGGTAGCCATCCACCCCGAGATGGCCGCAGAGCAGGCAGATCTCGTCAGCAGCCAGGCCAAGTCCAAGTCAGTGGAGGTATATTTCTGAAAAGTCATGTTCGGTTTTAAAGCAAAAGCGGGCAACAGCCTCGGCTCTCTCCAGGTGCCTCGGGATAGGACCCACAGTGGCCAGAGTTTCCCATGGCCTTCCAAGGCTCTTGGGTTTTTGAGTCACGGTAGTATATTTGTCAATGAATGTGGAAATATGCTCTTTGCTCTTCTGAGATTCTATAATTTTTTATGCATTTTTTTCATTTTCTTTCCCTCCCCCCCGCAAAATTCGCTCTTGGCGCTCCCCTTACGTTAAATTCTACTTTTTACGATCCATTTTTAACAAGTTTTTTTGAATAAATAAGCTTATTTCATCACGAAAAACTTTTTTTTATATCCTGACAGATAAGCACGAATATTATATTTGTGTATTTTTACTACATGATATAACACTAAATACGTGTATTGTTACTGAGTTTCAAGTAAACACCTTCTGCTTTAGAATTCTTTTAGATTAATACATCATACAGATTGACTAATTAATATTTGAAGGCAACTTAGCTTAAGAATTCTTGATTCTTAGATAAAAAAATAACCAACGAAATTTGTCGTCTTATTTATATATGAAAATCTGACTGCAAAGTGTGTTTAGTCTATTTAAATGTAGTGAAGTAAAAATTAGATTCTAGTTGTGACATTTAAAGTAATACAATTTGATCCATTATGTATGGCTATATAGCTGATTTTTATTCATAAAGATACGAACGTTTCCTTGTTAACTGGTATTTCTAAGTTAGCATCTTATACGTTGTGAATATCAAGTATTATGCACATATTTTGCTTAGTTTAGTTCGAGATATCGTACATTTTATAAATATTCTTTTATAAGTCTGAAATGCACATATTTATAAGAATTTATAAACTCTCTTGGTTTTTTTAAAAGCATTCGTCTTTAAACTTTTTCAACTCATGGAACCCTAGAACTTGAAGGTGGGTTAGTGGAACCCCCAGAACTAGAAAGTATTTTCGTGGAACCCCATTACATACACATACTTTGAAGAATATATCTCAAAATAATACTTAAAGTAGATCAGCATGTTACAAACAATTTTTGTAAAGGCAAATAAAAAAAAGTTGCATTTATTATTAAAAAAATTCTAATATAATCTCTTAATATGATTTACTCATTAATAATATTATTTAGCGATCCAAGTGTCCCCTATATATGAATTAAATTTAGTAACTGGGATATGTGCTTGCTTTTTTCACATAAGCTCTCGAAGTTTAGGTGAATTGAGATTAAATGCAATCGTATTACATATTCTGAGTTGAATTTTTTTTTATACTTTGTTTTCGTAGCCACTTACGTTGAGAAATATATTTCACTTAAACACAATGCTCTGAATGGAACTGAAATGTTTATAGCTGTGTGAGAAATACCGTGTATTTTGCATGAGAGAAAGAATTTGCAACCTAAAATTTAGAAGCTGTAATTGCTTAAATTTAGATTTTAACATCGAATTTGTTATGTTGATAAGTTGTTTCCTCGCCTTCATTATAGGTGTTTTTCCACCAATGCCAAAAGGTGAATTTTCCATTAGTGCTAACTAACGTGTATAAAATTATCACTTGGAAGCCGAGAAAGTAAACAATAGAATATTCACAATCTAGTAGGAAGTATAGATATACAAAGATAAAACGCTTTAATTATCATAATAAAAGTTTAAAAAGTGTTGCAAAATAAAGTTATATATGAATGAAAATTTTCAGTTTTAATGAATAGGGGATGAGCTTTAGATACTTATAACTATATAAACTTCATAGAGAATGTGAATCCATTTTGCATACATATTTATTTCTTCTCGATTTTTTTATTGTGACTGTGGAACCCCTGGGTATACTTTGTGGAACCCCAGGGTTCCGTGGAACACAGTTTGAAGACCACTGTCTTAAAGCAAAAGTATAACTCTTGCATTGAGAGATTAGTTAGAGATCATTAAAACCTGCACTTATTTTTCTTGCATCTTCCTGGCAAGTACATTTATCAGAAGAGATTAATGGACTAGCTCATTCGGTATGATCTAATAAAGTCCTAATAATCTGAGAAATAAATAAAAAGGAAACCAAAATATTTGTACCTTAATGAAACTTTTCAAAGAAACAAATCGCTCCTAGTTATGCATTGATGCTCCAGCACTTCGATTTGCATACCATTCCCAAACCAATGATTACCGCCAAGCTCATAAAAACAGAAAAATAACTAAAACTCATCGGCTTAAAATTAAAGTGAGAGACAGGCGAAAGAGCAAATTTCAAGGATTCGCTTAATTTATTTTTATGGAGTCATTAATGTTTCTCATCGAGTTAAGCTCAAATGTTGACGGAAAATCTCGTTTAAATGTAAAGTTCTCAGCGATATCTTATTTTTTATTTTTCTTGCCGAGATTTTATCTAGAAAACACATTAGCATTTAAATAAACTTAACTATTAAGAGAAAAGTAAGAGGTTTAATCAATCACATTACAGACTAACGGTGAAATCTGTTAATGTTATGCAAGAAATTTTTTGACAGATGAGTAACCTAATTTTCTTTAATGTATTTTTTTGTGTGTTTTCAATTTATTAAAGCATTCTTTGTACTTTTGGAAGTGTTATATGAACCATGCGTATTATGTCTTATAGGAACTCATTCTAAAGTTATTCTTTAAAGGTATACAGGGTATTGTCGAATTCGACCGACAAATTCAGAGAGGTGATAGTAAACCAGCGTTACTCAAACTGTGGGGCACTCTTCCCTTGGGGGCATGATAACTTAACAAAGGGGGGGCGAGCATATCGAAAAGTATAAAATAAAAGATTTAAAAAAAATACAAATTTATTGAAAAGAAGATAAACCATAAATTCTGACATAATAAAAGCAAAATACACAATTTTTACACGGATGTAATATACTTATAAATACATCAGTATTGCATATTGTAAGGCACATTAATAATTAAGAGGGCT
>BMAO01020930.1:0-71093 GCA_019973975.1 Trichonephila clavata | reverse complement strand
TAAGTTATAATAAATATTGTAGACCTTTTTCTTAGCTCACCACGTAGCCGAGTGGTCTAGGCATCGGATAGTGGATAGCATGTCATGAGTTCGATCCCAGTACCACTGAAGACCCGCCGTGTAGGGGAGCGATGCACGTAAAATCTGTCGAGAGCTCAAACGTCCTCCCGTTGGTGTGGTGTGGTAGTTAGGAGAGGGGGTGTCAGCTCAGTTGTCATCCGCGTCACTTGACCATGGTTCAAAATTACGCGGACTGTCTCCAAAAGCCCTCGTGTAGCTGAGCAGTGGGACGTTAATATTCACTCACTTAGCTCACCACACCTATGCCATTGGGTGAATCGCAACACTTTGAAAAAATTAGAAGTAGCCCATATCCTGGAAAAGTTTGCCCTCCCCTGCTCTAAAGAACCAAAGACAAAATCAGAAGCATCAACTCGTTATTGCAAGAGAAAAATTTGGACGACAAGACATTCATACATGTTTCATGTTAGTGTCAGATGGAACCTTTAACATTCTGGAAGATTCCAGGTGTGTTTAAAATTTTTTTGGCAATTAGGGATATAGGTTATAAGGTCATCAGATTCAACACAGGTTTTGTATGCTAATGACTTCATGTGATGCCAACAAAAAAAGTCCGCCCTTGATAGATCCAATGATCTTCCAGAAAAGGGAACTGGACTGCTATGACTGATCCAATGATATTAATGTAATGTTGAAGTGTTGTTAGACTTCAAAGGCAAAATGGAGAAAGCCCCATCATGTTGGAATTACAGCGAGCAGTGTAACAATTAAACATGTTTATTCGATAAATTCTGGCAAATCTCAATATAGGTAGATCCTTGGGTACCAATGCTTGAATGCACTGTAAATAGTATGGATTCATGTAATTTATTGACAATATCATCCATATAGTGTTTTAGGAAATGCCTAACCATTGGGCTATCTCTCAGATTCTCATACTTGAATGTAATGCTCGTTTTCTGCAAGATGTATTAAATTTTGCTCACTGTACAATGTCCTCATCAATTGTTTCCCAATTCATGGTAGTTCTTTCAAAACAGCCAATTTCGTGCTTGAGTATATGTTTATCCTACTATTTTGGTGACCAATTTTCAAGTGCTATTAAATTTTCAATATTAATTTCAAGTGGGATCATTATGTAGTCAAACTCCCATATAATGTTGAAATATACATCCTTTAGTATATCTACAGCATGAAGAAGGCATTTCCAACCCTGCAAAGTTATCTGATTCCATATCACCTTTGTGCCCAGTTTCTCTCCTGCTAGTTTGTCACACTGATTTTGAATCATTCTGTATATATGTTGTGCCCAGTTTCTCTCCTGCTAGTTTGTCACACTGATTTTGAATCATTCTGTATATATGTAATAACTTAAATTGTGATAACTGCTCATAATTTGAATCTCCTTTATTTATAACATCTCATTCATAAATCCTAATATCCTATTTAGAAATTACTTCTCAATTTATCTTTTTCTAAAGCATTTAAAACATTTTGTTGGTATATTTATTACTGATTCTGTAGACCTAGAATTTTTGATAGATTTATTGGTGATGCCAAGAAATACAAGATCATTAATTGTTTTCATTCTCCTTTCTAACCGGAATGAATATTCCCTAACAAAAATGATATTTCTATATATAGCTAATTATTTCCTTTGCCTTAACATGTGACTGTATTTTTTATAATGTGCTTTTCCCTGTTCTTCCCTGTATATAAAAACTTGATATTTGTATAATCCCTCTCTTGTATTTTGGCACTGTGCAAGAAGCATGCTTGAATAAATGATGCGATCATAAATAAGCCTTTTTAATTTTTTGGCCATGACCACTTAATCACATCATATTTGTCGCCTCAAATATGTTGCATATGTGTAGACTAAAGAGGAACTGAATTGAAGACAGCTGTCATATAGTAAGTGTGGTGTTAAGGGCGACTATATAAGAGAAAATCAAATGCCCTAGGCAGTTTTCTAGCATTATAAGGAGTGATGCAACAAGAATCGTTAAATGTCAGACATGATATGGGTAGAATGAAAGATCAAAGCTCATTTGATTATAGGCAAATTGTGCCAAAACTCAATGAAGGAGTCATCTATTTTGGAAGTGGAACAGATGCTGGGATTATTGTTAAATAAGTCAAAAACCAATTTTTGAAGACCTTGCTTTTAATTTATTTTCCTTTTCTTTAAATCAAATCCTGTTATTTCTGCCCTTATGCTTGCTATCAGTGAAAAATTGAACCAGCTCATCTGCAACATATCCATGCATTATGGTTAGTTTTTCTGCTTATTTCTGCAACCAAAGGGCTAAGTTGTATATAAGGGTGGTATACCTGTGATCTATTGTAATTATGGGTTTTCTATAGAAGTATGTTGATACATCCCCCCCCCCCCATACAGCTTCAAGGGCAACTTTCTTTTTAAACTTTAAACGATAAAGTATATTGTTTATTTTTCATGCTTCATCATTTTTCGAAGCACTGTGTTATGGGTCCATAAATTTCATAAATAAAGTTCATGGGTCCAGAGCCCTCTAAAGTTCTTTCAAGCATATTTTAAGAATAGAGATTTACAGAGATGGGGGACAACACCTTGGGGAGAATGGATCCATGCTTTTTTATCACTGCTGCTGTTGTGTGAATGCATGTCAAGGCCATTGATGGCTGGTTATTTTCTTTTGCATTCTTATTTTTCTCTTTAAATTCAATGATAGGAATGATTATGGATAATGATTAGGGATTGATTATTGATATTAATTAAGAAATGAGAGACTTTTTCTGACTATATTTTTGGCCTGTTAAAATAGAAACTGAGGTAGAAACTGATATAAAGATCATTGAGAATTTAAATTCCTCAAAAGACTGTCAGTGGAGAGATGATGAAAAGTATTATTGAAGGAGAGGGGATGTATGTGTGATCTTTCTTCTCACTCTTTTATAACAGAAACAATATCAAATGAAAATGCTGATAAAAAAATTAGCACCAAAATTAAAAATTGCATTAAATGTTATATTTTAGTATAGAGCAAAAATATCGAGTACTAATACCAGGTACAAGCAAAGTGGGAGTAACATGAGAGATTTAAAAAACTCATTTGTTGGGTATACTTTACAGGCTAGAGTATATCATTATTGGATGAGTTTTTTTTAAGCTGGAAAAGAAATAATTTTTATATACAGTCAAATTAAAACACACTCTGATTAAGTTAAAAAATGTTGGTCATCCTGTAGCAGATTTATATCAGATCTTCCATTGATTATATATTTAACTTGAAAATTTCAGGGTATTGCTCAATCGATTTGGAAAGAGTGACACAATGTTTAAATGTGTTAAATGTAAAACAGAATAAAGCAATGTAAAGCAGATTTGAATTCTAGTATTAATGCATATCAAAGCACATCAGGAAATAAGTTAAAACCAGATAGTATTAACACTGATTAAAATACAAATGTTAAACTTTCAAGCAATATGTTAGGTTCATGTTACCATTGTGGCCTGATAGGAAACTGTTAATTAAAAAAGAACTTAAGAAGGTGGAATGTGTGTTAAAAATACCAGTTAGTTCTCGTTTTAAGTATTTGCAATTCCAAAAATTTATTATAATTGAAGCAAATTATGTTATAGTTACAGTAGCTTAAGCTATTTTTGTAATTTGTTCGGAATCTAAAAAGATGGACAACACACATAGTGATGTTTGTAATTGTTGATAATATAGAAATCAAGTCAAAAGTATTGTAAAAAATTATTTTTAGATTTAAAAGATAGAGAAGGGTTAAGTCATAAAACATTAGATGTTATGTATTCCCCAAAACTTTGTATAAATCTTATTTCAGGTTCTAGAATAGAAAAAGCTAAAGGTTATTTTATTTGAAAGAGGGACACAAATCAAAATTTACAATAAACATAGAGAACCGAACCTCTCTGCTGAAAAAAATAATGGTTTTTGTTATTTTATGCTGCATTTTACATAAAATAAGGAAAATAAAAAAATACTTGAATGATAAAGCTTTGAACATGGTAGTCTTGAAAAATGGTATTGCAAATTTTGCCATGTAAATAACAGTTACATTTTAAGAACTAGTAAAATTTAAATGTAAGAGGATTTTGAACTTTAAAATCAGCTCAAAGCATTTACCTTCCTTGCAAATTAGCTGAGACAAGATGAATTTCGTTTAAATCAATATCCAAAATCAGATAATTCAGACAACTAGAATTACTACATACGAATGTAGCAGGTCCATTACCAGTAATATTAAATGGGAAAGGTCTATATTTTTTACCATTAATTGAAGATTATTCCCGACGTGTTGCAATTTTTCCAATGAAACAAAAATTGGAAGTGATAGGCTGTTTTCTGAGGTTTCAAAAATTAGCAGAATATTGGAATGCAAAAATCGTGAATATCAAGGATGGATAGCAGTTTTGAATTTATTCACAAGGAATGCAGTAAACTTCTGAATGAAGAAGGGAATAAAAGCAGAAAGAGATGCCTGCTAGATTTATCAATTTTTTAACACAAGATCCTTTTTTTTTTTATCTAAAAGAGCTATTTATGAGTAATCCCAAGCAGTCATCAATGTTTTTTCTTAACAACATTAATGGAAGCACTATATTTAAGGAATTAAATTTTTAAAAATTATCATAGCTGAATTGTGCATATATTTTTATAGAAAATGCAGTCATTTTAGTGCATGTGGATGATGTCTAGTAAAAAACAAGGAATTGTCCATGAAGTAGCTTTATCAAAAATAAATTTGATTTTAAAATACTTAGAAAAACTAATAAATTTTATAATACTTCACCAAATATAAACCTCTAGTTTCATTTTTACCAAAAATTAAAGGAACTGTTGTTGTCAATGATGGAAAGTAAGAATGCTGCGCTCACTGAAGTGTCCAAGGAAATGATATAGGTAAAGAAAGTACTTCAAGAATATTCCAAACTGGGTCTAAACACTTAACTTGCACAATACATTTTGTTCCATGAGAACAAAGCTGCAGTCAATTTTTCTAACTCTGGTAAAAAGCAGCCTTATTCTTCATATAGGTGTAAAATATTTAAGAGAATTGGTTTAAAAAATATATGAGTAACACAAGGAGAATCTTGCTACATTCATACTAAACCTCAAATTAAAGAGTAGTTAGAGTAAAATTTTGTGATAAATTTTTCTAAATGTACAATTGTTATACTATTATGATGATTATGCAAATTTTACAAATCTTTGTATTGTATAAATAAGTGGTGGGCAGACTTTTCCAAGGTATGGGCTACTTCTAATGTTTTTAAGGTGTTCCTTTCCACCTAGTGATGTAGGTGTGATTGTTCTGTATTGAAATTATGTTTTCTTTTTTTAACACTTGTTTTCAACATTTTATTCCTCTTTTAAAATATGAAAAATTACTATTTTTACCCTACAAGTAATACAAAATTGTCTTGAATGCTTGAACAACTATGAGCGGCTGCTAGACCTTGAAGTGTGGGTCAATGCAGTGAGCCAAGAACGTATAGGAACCAATGAATCTGAAACTGACATATGTACTTAATTTGCTTGCTGCCGATTCCTGCTCCATCGCAGGATATGACATCAACATTACCTAATCCCATGGAAGCTCAGGGTGTGGGGTGATGTCTCTATAGTCCAGTGGTTCCCAAACTATTTTGGTTGTGAAACCCCAAGATTTGTTGCCAATGATTGCGGAACCCTGAATATTTTTTAAATCAACGACTTTTCAAAATTTAATGTCTGATATTAAATGAAACAAGTATTATTTTGGTATTTCTAATTTTATTGAATTAAGCACCCCCCCCCCCCCAAAAAAACAATTTTTCATAGAAATAATTAATAAAAATACAAAACATAAGCTAAAATAAATGGCAAATCTTCATTGTGAAGAATGCACCTACTTCTTTGATTCCATGATTCTCTTAAAATTGGGCATTAGGTTTAATAACTGAACTCGCATGTCTGGTGCAGCATCAAGTTTATTATGATACTTGGTTTCTGTGCAACATATTTTGAAAACCCAACTTCCACACAATTAAATGATTGCAAATGGCAATAGAATTCAAATAGCCTGTTTTGCTAAATTTGGATATTCATTGAAAATTAGAATATTCTGACCAGAATATTGTTAATGAAACTGTTCTAAATTTGGCTTCTAATTATGTATCCGAACTCAATTCAATCAAATTTTCATAATCTGTGGAATGAAATCCTTTTGGTTTTTCTTTTATTTTAAAAGGATTTTGTACCCAGTAATTACCTTGATTCTCTAAACTTGGAAAATAATCACTGAGTGATTGCTGTAAACTGGACAGATGTGTTTTTATACCATCACGGATTTCCATATCTAGATCACTTCAGATTCTTCAAAAAAAATCACTGTCTGGAAACACTCAAAGTTATTTTGCTCTACAGCTGAAATCCAATATTGTATTTTTCTTGAAAAGGCAGCAATTTATCTTTTGTTTGCAATGTGTTGACTTATTTTCCTTGCAGAGCCAAACATAATTAGTTCAATTTTCCAAATATATCAGCAAGGTATGCAAATGTAGATAGCCAAGCCACATTATTTAATCTGTGATAATTCAAATTTATGACCTATAAAATAAGCCATCAGATCCCTTCACAATTCAGATTTTTGCACAAGCATTTTACCATGCAATAGCATTCTAACTTCCGTATGAAGATGTAAAGTGGTGTGAAGACTACCCATATTTTTGCACATGATTTTGGAAAATGTGTGATTGCAATGGTTTACTTTTGATAAAATTAATAATCTTCACTGTTTTGTCTAGAAAAGATTTAAATGTCACCAAAATCCTTTTTGTTACTAATGCATATGTGTGAAAAAGGCAATGAGTATTGTTAGTTTTTTGCAACATTTTTAATTCGTGCTACAGCACCACTTTTTTTCCTGTCATTGCTTTTGCCCCATCGCTGCATAGTTCAATACATTTTCCCTAGTTAATTTCATGCATTGTCATATAATTATCAATGCAGTTAAATATATTCTCCCCCGTGGTGTTAATATTCACTCTTTCACATAAAAGCAAATCTTCTTATATTTTTGAAGTGAAAACTTCTTTAGCAGCGTTGGGCACTTTTTGGTAGGGGGAAATCTTATGGGTTCGCGTCACCGACATGCTCTGACTGGCGCACGCGCAGTGTGCTGTTCGCCTTAGACACTTTTTGGATGGGTGAAATCTCGTGCGTTCGCGTCACCGAGATGCTTATAGCAATATATCTGTAGCTATACAACTAACGTATAGTTTTGTGTATATCTTATAAGTGAAATTGAATGGATTTAGTGAAAAGTTCAATGTGTATATACTGTGCATTGCTCATTCCGATTCCAAGAATGGGCAATACATATTAATGGCTGCCGTTTATATTTCGCCTGAAAAATCTATGAGACACATACAACAATTTTTATTCAAAAATTTGATCATTTATACAAAAGAAGGTTCTGAAATACTAGAAAAAAATATTTGGCATAAAATATGATAATGTACCGATGATTTTAAGTGGAGACTTCAATATTAACTTTGCAGATGATAAAAGTCTACCACTAATTGAATTTCTAAATAAAATACTTATTTCAAATATGTCCAATGATCGAAAACTCAGTACTACAAAATATAAAACGACGATCGATGCTGGTTTTTCGCGATAGATAAATTTGAATGAAACATTTTCCTTTCTTACTTTAGTTACCATAAGCCTTTGTACCTTTTTTGAACAAAATGAAATAATTGAAAGTACAAAAAGTCTAAGTATTGTTGAAATTAATGACAATAATGCAAACAATTAAAATAATGTTAAAAAGGAAGTACATTGAAATTTAAGTAAATACAAATACTATCCATAAATAATATGATTGTATATTAATTGTTATTTCAATTGAATTGTATTTATATTTTGTCATGATCTTGTACAGCCTGTAATACATTTCAATAATAAAAAACCATATAAACATGCATTTAGTTGTTGCTCGGAGTGTCAATAGATGTGAAAACCAGATTGATGTTGATAATTTTAATTCAAACATTATAAAATTTCAAATTTTAATACTAAAAGTTCTAAGTTTTCACTTCTATCGGCAGTCTCTATAACTGCCAATTTTTTTTTTATTAAAATCATACCGAATGAAAGCAAGCAAAATTGCTAATCCAGCAATGTTTGTGGACTCATCTAGTTGTAATACATAAATTTTACACACCTGCAACCATGAAAGGAGTTATATTTCAATGTCATCGGCAATATTGTTAATACACTTTTTTGCAGTATTGTTAGAAAGACACACTTTCAACTTGTTTACTATACCTTTCACCCAGTACACACGAAACGATATCTTGAACACAAGGTTTAATAAGTGATTCACCAATAACATGTGCCCCCCCCCCCCTTCTAGAGCAATACAATAAGATATTTTATACGATGCTTCTGTTATCTTTTGATTATCTGTTTTGAATTTTTTTACCATAAAACTCTTACTTTTATTATGGCTTTCAAGTTTTCTTTTTAAAAAAAGAAATATCTTTGCCTTTAACTGTTGGGTGATTTTTTTCCAAATGCCTCAGTAGTTTTGCTAGTGCTAAAGACCCATTTGCCAATATTTTGTTGCAAAGCAAACAAATCGCATCTGGAGCCTCCTCGTCACCAGTACTAGTAAATCCAAACGACATGTAACTAGTATCATATTTGCGTCTTTTTGCTGGTACCACCTGTCCAAATTTGGAAGATGAGGCTGTAGCTGTATGGAACTGGAAATTGATGGCATTGCAGGTTCCAGAATGCCTGTACTGTAGTTTCCGTGATTTTTCTGCATTACTACTAACAACGTCAGTTTTCTTTAACGACCTATTTCCTAACCAACGAACCGTTATAAGGGCAATTTTTATGTTTTAGATCAGGGATGGCCAACCTTTTTGGTTCGAATGCCACTATCTGATAATAAATCATTATGCGTGTCACTTTCAACAAACATGTATGTAGATGAAAAATGTTACTTATTAGCTTATGATATTTTTAAGCAAATAACGTGTTATTATGCAATTCTAAATAGTAAAAATCTAAAAATAATATAATGAACACTTAGGTTTTATTGTTAATAAACTTTTTATTTTGTTTTTAATAAACTTTTTCGGGTATAAAAGGAAAAGGGGTAATTTCAAACATTTTATTATTAAACATGTTCATCTATTGTTATGTTGATCAGGGTTCAAGGGTTTTATGCAAATCAGTCACAAACAATAGGACAGTTCTTTAAGAGTGATGAGAACTTATTGTCGCAAAAATCAATCTTTGAAATACAGGATTCAACAGAAAAATTTGCAGAATAAATATCAGAATTTCATGCCTTCAACAGCAAGCACTTAGACACAATTATCAGTATCCAAAATACACATATGTTTAAAGTTATTCACAAGCACAGTCAAGCTAATTGCTAGTCAAAACAATGCTCACCAATCGCTGGTTGAAACAAGACTGGCTCTTTTTGGCGAGTTCGCTCTATGTATAGACCCGACGGAAACTTCAAGAAAAATCTGCTTGTGTCATAGATCGTGAAATTAGTGGATTTCTCCACTAATTTCTAGAAGAATCCAGAGGGTCCGGAACTCGCCAAATTAGTGGCCAACTTGGTCGCTAAAAGTGATGCTAACTTGTCCCTATTGCCAATATTTTGCCAAGTTTCTATTGAATCACCATTATAACGTAAGGGGCGGCATTGCTTGTGAGTATTACAATTTTAACATAAAATAAATGTAACATAGAGTTATATAAATGTATTACACATCGAAATATAGATTACACTATTTTACAAAATTCGTAACACTACATTAGGATTTCTTAGATGCAGAAAAATGAGGCTATTTTAAAGATATATCAATTAATTTTGAGCTATATTATGATTTTATGATGTTCATAATACAAACATGTGTTTATCCAAAATTACAACAATATCTGACAGCCAAATCATGTAAATTTGGAAAATTGCCTGTCGATTCAAGTTTCCGAAATTTAATATGATTTGGATCTCTTTAGTTGAAATAAGCTCCTTACAGTTATACTTTTCAGTCTGGTAAGCTTCTGTAGGTTAATAATTCTGATTTGGATTTGGGGGGGGGGGTAATAATTAACACCTTTTAGAAAAATTGAAAACAGAACAAATCAGCATTTTTTATCTTGAAAATCATTCAACCTAGCACTGAAGGAATTCTTCAAAACGAATAATAAATTTTTTAATTTTATCTCGGAGCATTACTAATTTTGGCAGATAGTTGCTGCATTGTTGTGAAACTTGTAAATCTTTTTTTCCCCTGAAAAATAGAGACAAAAGATTTATGACCAAGTAGAATAGGAAAAATACAATACTTCCCCTGTAATCTTAAATATAAATCATTTAAATATCCCATAACATCAGAAAGAAAAGCTTTATCCCATGGCCAGTCTTATTCTTGAATAGCAAGCACTTGCCGGAACACACGGTCCCTCAAATTCCAAAACCTCACGAGTGAACCTCCTTTGGAAAGCCAGCGCACATAACAAGAGGGGAACCTTCCTTACATGATAATTTTCTAGTGTAATTCAATTAAATAAGTGTGTTTAAAATAAATTTTGAGGTTTTTTCTGAGACATCACTTTTTTAAATTATTTATTTTTTAAAATTTTTCAATAGGTCTTCACGTGCCACTGTACCAACTCCATCGTGCCACACTGTGGCATGCATGCTGTGGGTTGGTCACCCTTGTTTTATATATTATGGTGTTTCTTTTGATATACAAACTTTGTTTACAATTTGAATAACAGTTATCATTAATAATACAAGGGCACAGTACCATTGTCAGTAAAATCCTAGGAGAGCTTACACCCTTGGGGACAAACCAAAAAAAGCACCAAGCAAGAAGGAGATGGCGCCAAGTGAACCCGACAATGACTGCAAATGAATATAGCAGGACACAGTGGATGCATAATGAAAATATATGTAAACAATACAGAAATTAATCAAATATATTTAAAGATAAACAAATATAGAAACAGCACGTACTTTCTTACTGCTGATCTTTTCCAAGTGGAGTGTACAGCGTGACAGATTTTAAAAAAGCCTTGAAGGTCTCATCGCTAAGCAAATGATCGTGGGAGTGCCGCTATATATACTAGCGAGAAAAAGTCTGCATTCACCCATAACACATCATACAGCTAAGCTAAAATTTAATAGGAATATAATTTTTTTTTTCTAACAAAGTTTCATGAGTTTGTTTACTACTATTTAAATATTGAGTATGCAAGAATTTGTTGATTTTGAATTGAAATTATGTAAAATAATGGAAGTTTTGTAGCAAAGCACAAGAATAGTAGGCAGAAAAAGTCTGCATTCACTGTTTGAATATTCTTGATTCCTGTAATTTTTATCAACAGGCGTTATTGGTTAATAGAATTTTTGCATTCAGTTATCAAGTAAACTAGCTTAAAAAAATTGTATCACAATAATTTTTATGTTTTTGTGAGATACAAAGCAATTCAAAGACAAGGAAAATAAAAGGAAGATAATTAGTATCAGTGAGCTTAAAGTCATTGTGGAAAGATGGATAAAGTTGTTGAGATATAACCAGATCCATTGAATGGCAGTATTCATCTATCCAGTATGTTATTTATAACTTTAAATCTACAGAAATTTACACATCCAAACCTCGTTCAGGTTGTCCATCTAAACTCGCAATCAGAAAAAAATGAAGTATGATGTCTGTAGTGAAAAAAATCCATGTTTGATTGCAACTCAAATAGCAACAGAGATTCACAAGAAGTTTAAGGAAAACATTTGTGCTGATACTGCAAGAAAAATCTTGAAAAAGGCTGGATACCATAGTCGAGTGGTTCACAAAAAGTCTTATATTTCAAAGACCAACATATATCTTTTGCAAAAGAGCATATACATAATCCTCCAGAGTTCTGGAGAACTGTGATATTCTCTGAGAAAGCAAATTTTGTATCTTTGACATAAAATATCGTAAATTGGTATGCAGAAAATCTTGTACAAGTGCTTCAAAATGAGCATTTAGTACCAACGGTAAAGTATGGTGGAGGTTGAGTTATAGTGTGGGGGTGCACGGCGAGCAATGGTGTTGGTAAGTTGGTGTATATTGAATCAATTATGAACAAATATAATTACCTTGATATTCTAAAAACGATTTAACGAAAAGTGCCACCAAACTCTGCCTAGGATCACTGTTTCGTTTCTAACACGACAACGATCCTAAGCATACCACTGATATTGAGTAGCTTTGGCTCTTGTATAATGTCCTAAATCAATTGCACATGCCCCCGCAGTCACTTGATCTGAAACCTACCTATAAGATTTGTTGGAGCATAGAATTCGTCAACACAATATATCTTGCTAGGATATGCCGAAGAGATGTCAAAAGATAACCACTGAAGAAACCACTAGACTTAATATTTCAATGCCGAAACGACTTCATGAGGTTCTCAAAAGGGATTATCCCAACCAGCTGTTAAATAGCTCATTGTCCTTTTTAAATAATTTTTGTATTACTACTAAAACAGTGAATGCAGACTTTTTCTACTTGGTTTTTTTTAGTATTACAAACCTCTCTTTATTTTAATAGCTATGAAAGCAAACCGGGTTTACTTTAGTTATTCTCAATACTTGAAATGAACTAAAAATATAATTTAACTCAGACTTTTTCTAGCAAGTGTATATTCTGCTAGGTAATGGTCGAACATATCTTCGAACATAATCATCCATACATCTTCCAAACCACATTTTAGTTACATGCAAAATATCATACATACTTACTATTAGAAAACCACGAATTCTTTCTTATACTTCCGCAAACATCATGCATATTCGTACCTTTTTCTTGACATCTCCATTCATATCCATCCAAAACAACACTCTTTTGTTTGTATAATCCGATTTGGTCATTACATTTAGGACATTCATAACTTGAAGCAATCAATCCTTCCTTCATACACCATTCAATCAATTCTTTCTTACCTTTCGCATTCAACAAAGCAAAAAATTCTAAGGTATATTCACTCACACACGCAGCCGTACTTCCAGCTCAGTGCAACAACAAAACAACAACATAATGAAATTCAAAAATATCCGTCAACAAAATGCGAAAATGCCAGAAATAGGTTTACCTAGGACTGAACCGCATTGGCGCAAATGGATGGTCAAGCAACTTTGTTTACAAACAAACTAGTCCTCCTACCAGTCTTCTGGTGTATCCTTCCGTCTATATATTTCTACTGGAAATGGTGTGAAAAAGCTTTTTTTCAATAATCCAGTTTTTAATTTTTTTTATACATTACTTTTATTATTTTTTTCTTTTCCATCTAATCAATATCATTTAAGAATATGCAATGCAGACAAGTCTGTGATTGTGATGAAAAATAAAAACATGCTTTGTATGAATTAACTGGTGTGGTTATAAGAAGCCAAGGGACATAGACAATCGCCAAACCAGTAGCCTGGAAAAGAAGTTTGGAATATGCTACTATGGCCATCTATTGGTAGGATCGAAAGTTTGATCCTGGTTAAAACATCCATACACCGGCATATTGCAAAAAAAAAAAAAAAAAATTACATAAATTTTTGGGATCGATTGTAAATTTTCCTAGGAAAATGTCAATATATTAAACACTATTATTATTTTTGTCATATGGAACCCCTAAATTTTTTCTTGGAACCCACTTTGGGAACCACTTCTATAGCCAATTCTGTGCTTTCGCAGGAAAAGCTGATTCTCAACGTTTATTTCCCCCTTCAGTCGGCTTGTGGGGAAAAATTCATTTATTCAACTGGTATCACAGTGATAGCTTTTTCCCCCTACAATGACAGTGAACTTTTTAAGCGTCATTGTGCACTTCCAATGAAGTTACGTGTATTATCAACACATGTATCGAATTATTTGCTTAAGTAAACACATTCGCATTGATTGTAAAAAGCAGATTTTCCAGTCTAACAGGCATTAGTATTCCATAAATATATTTCTTTTAGTATGCATGTCTTAATAAAGGCAATCGCCCAAAATGTCTTGGCGGTCCACTGCTAATTGACTTAGTGCCCATCCCTGGTATAAATGGTTTTTGAAGTAAAAAAAAATATTTGTATATTTTCCAGACAGAATGCTCTAGAGGGGGTCTGTGTGTGTTTGAAATAAGCCTTTAAAAACCAACTGTTTAATTTATCATTTTTCCTTATATTAAAATCAAACCCCCTGTATTTCTTTTCTCATATTGCCATCAGGAATAAACTGAGCCAATTCATTTGCTTATATCCAGAAATCATGATAAATTTTGTTGTTTATTTTTGCTACCAGATGGCTAAGTTTTATATAATGGTAGGTTTATAAGATCACTTTGCAATGTAGTGTGGGTCCATTAAAAAGCATTTGTAGCCTCGCCATTTAGAGTCATCTCTTTGCAATTGGATGTAGAATTTATCATTCTGTGATGGTACCTTTGCTCATTGTATGTAACAGGCTTGAAGGATTAGCATGGGTGTAGGAACTTTCCCACTGACCTTAAACTGGTTAAAAAAGGTTGTCTGGACTTATGAGACCAGATTCAAATTAGTACATGCTAATGGCAGATTACAAATCTAGTACAAAATTCATGAAATGATGGGCCTTTTTTTCCCCATTAGGGACTGTTTATATGGAACTTGTAATACATGAGACATTTTCCTTCTAAGATCTAATATTATTACAGTTACTGGATGACACAATATGCTTCTGTTAGTGCATCTTCACAATTTTTTTTGGAGATATGCCCTCTAAGACAGTGTGCTGTGCCACTGTCTTTAATAGCATTAGTTTTGATTAATACTCTAGATATGCCTCTGCTGGTACTGTTTAGATTATCTATAATCTTGATTCCATTGGGCACATCTAGGATGCCTTCAAGAATGATCTTCAACCTTTTGGCCTTTATCCTTCAAATCTTTGTAAAATGTGAGAGATTATCAAGAGATTGTGGGTTCATATGGCTTCCTAATGTTTTTAGTATCTTGTTGAGTCTGGTGAGATGAATCACTGCGGTGGACTGTTTGGTATGAGACAAGTGCGTCTTATACAGCTGTTCTTTGGAGTAGATATGTAAGTGTAAATTTAAAAATAAGAAATAATAATTGTTGAGGCATAATTCTGAAGAAGTGATTTGTGTGGTTTTTAATGTTCAAGAGTGAATAAATATTTTTGAAGAAAGTAATAGTGCTATTTGAAAGTATACATTGAAAATAAAAATGGTTTTTCATCATAAGAATAATTCTGATATGTTTTGTTTTTGTAGCAAAAAATTCAAACGTTTATGTTCTAGACAGGTTTATTATGTTACTGCATTTGATTACCTTCTGTCAGGATTTTGAAGACTGTACAGCATCTTCTATAATGTAGCTGTTGATTGATTGCCTTAGGTTTTTCATTAATTAGCTCCAAATTGAGTTTATATGTTGTATGATAAATCTTATGTAACCACAGACTGCAGTATATGTCTCAATACACAGATGTTTTTTTTTTAAACATTTTTTTTAATAACCTTAATCTCAAATGTTTTAATTAATATAATAAGATTGCGCTATGATGGTTTCGTAACCAAGCATTATTTCTTCCAGAAAATTCAAATTATCTTTTTCCCTTAAAAAGTAGGGAACTTTTAAGGAAATATTATCTGGTCATTTTGCAGTTCCAACAATATGTTCAATTAAGGACCATAGTTGCATTTGAATTCAACATTTAATACATGTCTAGTTAAAAAAATTATTTTGTTTGGGTGGTACATTAAGTCTTAATATTTAGCTAGCAAGTACATCAAGAGAACTTTTATCTACTGTTGTGATGCAGATAGTAAATGTAATATAAAAAGAGTACATTTTTTTATTTTAAGAATTTTCTGTATTCAAGAAAATAATAATAATAATTGATGCTAATGAAATATAAATATTCATATAATTTTCTTGGCTTGTATATTTTTTCAAATTACAGTAAGTTTTATTTTCAGGTGGTATTGTTTACACTGATGTCGATGCTGTAAAGCTTGAACATCATCCTGTTATTAGTAAATATCTCTTTTCAAAAATATTTTTTCATTTTCCGCATGTGCCTAAAAAAATGAACATTAAAGAAAACAGGAAATTGGTGGAACATTTTTTAATAAGGTTTGTCAGTTTTAGAAATTGAGTATCTAATTTTTTTAAACTATAATTTGTATTTCTTAGATTTCTTTTTTTACTTTCAATTTATTTGTGCAAAAAGAAGAGTTTAATTTTTATAAGATCCTATTTTAATAAGTTGAATCATTTTACTAAACCAGTATGTTTAGTGGCAGGATTTATAAAAATTTTAGTAACTGGTTTGTTCCTTAAAAATTGTGTGAAATACTTATAGCACACATTAGACAGAACCTACATTACAAATGCCATTTTGTCTATCTTTTTGCTGAATTCCACTAATAATTAAGCATCATTTTTACAGAATGGACTGAATAATTTCACAAATTATATTTATTCAATTGATTTAAAGTTTAGTTATGAAAATAAATGTTTTAATCTCAAAATGTATGTATCATTCAAAGGGAAATATATTTTTTAATGTTAATTACTTAATGTAGATGCTGAATTCTTAATTATGCATCTTGCAAATGGATGTTAAAAATACAACTTGAAATTTAGCATTATCATTTTAAGTATTAGAAAAGCTTCTTTTGCCTGTCAATATCAAGCTATATTTCAAAACTACTTTTGTAGTATAAGGTCTGATGTAAAGATTGAGTCTGCATTTGCATTTCTAAATTTCAGTTCAATATTCTCTTTACGCTGTCCACATCTTTCAAATATCTGGATGGAATTATTAAAGCTTTTATTTTATGCTTTATTTAACACTAGAATGCCTACTACTTTTTCCTTCCTAGACCACTCACTGTAGTTTCCGCTGTTTTAGAAGGAATAGCAATATACAAAACTCACAGAAATGAGTAGATATGCATATTAGAGCACATAGTTTATATCCAAATGATATTGAAGGAGATAATCACCACACACACACAAAGGTAAATATTCCCAGAATATTTTGAAATTAATTTTATGCGATACAGGTTTTTAACAAAGGGCTAAGCATTTTTTACAAACCATTTTCTTTCATTTGCAAGTTATGTTGCCTTTACAAAATTTTGTTTCATACTTTCTTCTGTTTAGGGTTCTTGTTTCTAACAGTTAATCCATGGAAGATTTTCATTTTATTTTTCGATGGGATTAGTCTACAGATAGCTAAATAAACACTTGTTTGTATATCCTTTTTTACTAGTAGCTTTATAAATGAACCAGGTATTTATTGTAGCTAAATTTTTTAACATGTTGTCAGAAAGTATTCACACTAGGTTTTTCTTCAGAAAAGCATCTTCACCAGATATTTCTTAAGACTTCTGATGAATAATATATACACCATATTTTTAGTTTGATTATAAAATCTAATGGTTTATAAAGTGTTCTTCTTTTCATTGTCTTTAATATCACTGGAAAGAAGAAAAATGCTCAGATTTTTAACATTTTTTATTGGATTAGGATATGTATCTTCACACTTTAGAGTTTTTGTTTCATACAATTTATTCTTTAAAATTTTCCAAGATTATGGACTAAATCTCTGTGCCTTGTTTACAGTCCCTTCTAAACTGGATTTTTCTTTTTTTTTTTTAATTCTTGAACCAATTAGAGTAACATGGAAAATTTATTAGGCCTAATAGTTTTTCCTCTGTTTAGAATTTGCTGTATCAATTATATCATTACATACTCTGATAAACTTTAGTTTGATGGTCATTGTTCGCTTTTCTCAAAGAAGGCAAAACATTAAGCAAATACTTTGCTCAGTAATTTACAGCTCAAAACATTTTGCCCTTAATTATAGGGTTTGGAAGGTATGAATTGTATAAAAGGTCAAGTTTTACTTGGAAATACTTACTCGTGCTTTTTCCCAAGGCTTGAAGTGGGCAGTGCTGTTTTCTACAAATCCATTTCAAATATCATTACAAATTTGTATTTTTTAACTGCATAGATCTGGTATTAATTTCAAATCAAATCTCAAAAATAATAAAATGTTACAAAACGTTTTTCTTTCCATGGTTTCTATTCACAAATTCAAACCCCTAAGTTAGAGAATATCGATTCATTATGCATCACTTACGTCTAAGCATGTAAATGAATGCTTTCATGGCTGTCCAATTATCAGTTTCAAATGCACATCTTGCCTCAGTTTTAGTGAACATTTTTATTTATTGCAAAATTTTGTAATTTACAAATAATAGCCATGGATTCTAAACAATTTCAGTTTTTGCCAAATTTTTGGCATTAGTTGGATCAGTAGCCTGAGATGTGTGACATTTTACGTTAGATATATCCCTAGACTTATCTTATTTACATGCATTCTCTAGTATACCATCTGGAGCAAAATGAATTTTATCTATCAGATGCTGCATTTAACACTTCATTTGTATCAGAGTTTGAAGAATAATTATTGCCATAGTTTCTTTATTTTAGGCCAGTTCATGGCCAGTAGATTCATGTTCTCAAGATTTTTGTAAAAGATCAGCTATTTCGTCTGGTGTCAATTTTTTTTATAATATATTGCGCTTTTTTCTGCTAAAACTAACAAACTCTGTTGCAATAAAAAAAAGTCAGTGAAAAATTGAAATGTCAGTCAAATAACTTGTCGGAAGAATATCGCAAACAGCAGGCAGTCTTTTCTGCAAGTGAGCAGAAACTTTTTTCTCAATAAAAAGGGTGGATATGAAAGGGGCAAAAAGCATGGAAGAATTTTACTTATCTTTGTATGGAGTTGGTTTGACTCTGTTGGACTTTCTTGGGGAGTTGCTTCATAATTAATTTATAAAATGAGCAAATAATTTATAATTCTCTGTATAAATAAACATTTATAGAAAAATAAGAGTTGCAAAAAGAAAGTAACTAAAATTAAAAAAATATATAGATATAGGGAAGTTTTATTAGCATTTTTTAGGAGTTGAAAGGGCTCCATGTGAAATTCTAGTATTAAGGTCTACTTTAATGAGCAGTGGCATAGCTAGCTCCCAGGGGGCCCTGTATCAAAATTCCTTCAGGGCCCTTTTTTAAATATGGGAGCCTTTTGTTATTGGGACTGTAATTACACTTGTTGGGGGGCCCTGTATCATCAATACGGTGGTAGCTATGCCCCTGTTAATGAGCAAAGAGTATTGGCATATAATTGTTAGATTTTATTCATAATACAACATTAACTTTATATAAGTATTGTAATAATGAAAATGTTTAAATATTTTGCACATTTCATACTTTTTATTTAAAGGAAATGCTCATTTCTTAAATTTGTAATGTATTCATATATATGTGTTACCATTATAAAGTAAAGCAATCAAGTAACATACACATTACCTGTGTCATATGCAAATTAACTTGGCCAATCCTTTATTATATGAAAAATTATATTTCACACTCTTTATATTAAGCATTTGTTAAATTGAAAATAAGATATTTACTTGATCAAGAGCAACATTTTTGTTTACTTAAATCAATGCTCAAACTCAGTATTAGTGAGTACTGCTAACTGAAAAAAGCATTGTATTTTAAAAATAATCATAATATTGTGTGTATGCTTTGACAATTATCAGTGTTTTCACTGATGATTGTCTAAACATACTATATATATGTATATAAGTAATCAAATATTGATGGAATTAATGGATAAATAAAATGCAGTAAAAATATTGACACAATTGAGGAAAAAGAATTTTCAAAACTTACAACAATTTTTGTTTGTTTTTATTGACACATTCTGAAGCTTGGAGAATTTGAATTACATAGTAATTGATTCTTGTGACTAGAGCACTTATTTGTAGCACATAGATTTTCCGTAATTTTTTTTCTTAAATTCTTTCCAGTACTAAGTGATTTTTATTGTTGTTTGCCATAAAAAAATTTCTGCAGTAGAAACATCCTTAAAATTTTAAAATAATACTTTTGCATTTTCACAGCTCAGAATATATAAATGTGTGAACACACTCTTTAATGGGACAAAGTGACATAATCTACAGATTACTAAGTAATGTGCACATTGAGAGCTTTCAAACTTTATTGGTAACTTGTATTTGCATAAAATTTGTTTTTACCTTCTGTCATATTTTGCAAAATGTATTTATTTTTCATCAGGTTGCAATTTATTTAATTTTAGTCTTTATTTTCTCCAAAAGATTTTGTTTTAAAACAATCGACCTTCATTTTAAAACTTTCTTTAATAAATTTAAATATACATTTATTTGTTTACAGCTTATGTTTTATAATTTTTACAGTGCTGAAAAAGTTCTTGAAAAAAATGGCAGGATTAATGTTACTTTATGTCGTAAACAAGGTGGAACAAATGCTGAATCAATGCCTCGACTGTTTGAAAACACTTGGAAAATTGTAAACCTAGCTTCTAGTGCCAGTCTTATATTGTGTGAGATAGAATTTTTTAATTCTAAGCTATATGAATCCTACAAATGCTCTGGTTACAGGTAAATTGCATTAAAGAATATAATTTTTTTCATGTATACAAAAATTTAGTTATGTTATAATTATATTTAGTGGTTGTTTTTATTAGAGAGAATTATGTCGATACTTAAACATGATTTGTATATGAAAGAATATTTACCTTAGAAGATAATCTTATTTTACAAACTTTATTATTTGCATTTATAAAATATGAAGCAAGGCTGAAGTTAAATGTATGCTTCTATTTGAATTGAACAGCGTAATGTTATTGTTAAAATTTTATGCATTTTAAGGGGTCATCTCTCAAAAATCGATTTTTCAATTTTGATTGAAAAATAAAATACCTTTCTTTCTCTTTCTAATGCAATTTAAATTTTTGTTCCAGTTGAATTAGAAGTATTTTTATTATTTTTAAAAAAATTTGTTTACATTTGTCAAACCCAAAAACAGCTGATTGCCACGCACCTTTCATATCAAAACAAAAGACACTTGCTACTTTTCAGCCTCATCAAATATTTTAAATTCATTAAAAGGATTTATTTTGATCCGTAACTTGTTCATGAAAGAAGTGAAGTGAATAATTGTAGCTGTTTGTTTACTTTCTGGAAACTCACATGCTGTTTTTTACCTCCTGAAATATTACGAATTTCTGCTATTGGAAACATTGTTTCCATCAAAAACATTTTTTAACACGCCTTGGTTTAATAATAAAACGTTTAAAGAACGAAAGTTTGGAAACACAGGTACAAAAACCCAAACTTTCGAGAAATTAAATGCGTCAGAATATTTAATGCATAATATTCATGAATAATTCAACTTTAAAAGCAAAGTTAGGTAAATTAAATAAAGAGTATGTTTCCTTTTTAGATTCATTTTAAAGTTTTTTTTGAAATAATTGACATTCTGCTGTTTTCTTGTGCTTTGAAACCACATTTATTATAAATAAAACGTTAAAAACAAGGTATTCACATAAATTTTGGTCGCCAAATCCAAAGTTTGGTTCTAAAGTTGTTGACATGTTGTGACTTTTGTGGTGTTATTCAAACATTTCTTAATACCAGGTTTACTAAAACAGTAGTTAATCAAAAAAGATACAAAATTATATGAAGTAAACACTGGGCATTCATATGCTATTATTTTTATTGGAAAAGAGAAGCAGCTGCCAAAATATTTTGTAGAGTTATGAATTTGTCACCTCCATCCAAAGTGGTTTTACGAGTCCATGGATGGCATTAAATAACACGACACAGAAAGTAGCCAGTCTATGGCATTAGCTGCTGCCAAAATAATATTTAATAGTGCAAGCCCTAATGTACCTATGGCATTTGGCAAAAAAGGCTGTCATGTTTCTCTGAATGGTGTTGTTACTGCAGTTAGTGTGAACACTGGGAAAGTTGTTGATGCTGAAATACTATAGAGGAAATACTCATGTAATTTTAATGGCAATGTACATAACATTGAGTGTTGGGCAAATTACTTCAGAAATAGTAAGGAAATGGAAGTTGAAGGTGCACTTTTTGTATCTTCCATCGCTCAGAGGCACGGCACAATTTACGATACACAAATTACGATTTACAAATTACGACAAAATATTTGGGTGATGAGGACTCTAAAGCATACAAAGCAGTTTTAGAATCTTAACCTTAAAAAAATGTCAACATTAAAAGATTGGAATGTGTTGGTCATGTTGAGAAAAGGATGGAGACATGACATAGAGCATTAAAATCAAAATTTAAAGGCAAAAAACTTGAGGACAAAAAATCTCTTGGAGGTTGTTATAGATTGCAGAAATAGACAAATTGTAAAGATACTGTGTTTTGTGTGGCTATTAGAAGCAACTCAGAAAACTTGTCAGCCATGATGCAAACTATTTGGATTATATTTTTTTCATAAACTCTCCACAGATTTGAAAATACGACACGGTTTATGCCCTATGGGAGGTGTTTCGTGGTGTGAATATAATAGGTTCAAACTGAAAGGTGACACTTATAAGCTTAAACACAACTCACCTATTGCAATTAGCATTTGCATAAAAAAAGTATTTAGAGATTTCTCTAGTCTGAAACTTTGCACATGTGTTAACACTATAAAAATAAATATTTTAATGAGAGATTTTGTCAAAAAAATTTTATGGATTAAAATGTACAAGAATTTTCATCGTTAAAAAAATTTTGACGTGTTACTCCACGTATGAATTTTTTTAAAAAAAACTAATCAAAATTTTGAAAAATGCTCTCATTAAAATAATAAAAACAATACAATAAATCTACAAAAAAAAAAAAATTCATGATTATACAACTTGTCAATTTTTCAAAAATGTTCCTTAAATTTGGTCATTTTTAACATTACAGAGATAGAGAGAGAGAGAGGGAAAATGCTGCATGAAGTGACCCCTTTAAAAATGTTTATTGAGAATCTTATTTAATTATGTTTTCAAACATATATGTGTGGTTTTTTAACAAATGCCTCATTCCTTTATACTTGAAAAGTAAACTTTTTTAGTTATATCTAGGAAAAAACTGTAGGAAAGAAGGAAAGCAAAATGCAATTTGTGAATTTTGTTGCATAAAATTACAAAATAGTATGCATATCATAATTTCTAAGTTTTGCAATCGGGTGTTTTACGCTTAAGTATGCAAAGAAACTCATTTTGGCTCTACATGTAAATACTTGTATGTACCCCAGGTGGTATACACATCATGTTGAACACCTCAGTAGCACTTTACTGCATAAAAATTACTCAAATCCAAGAACAAAATCAAATAATTCTTCTAATTTGAGAATATCAATTTGAAATGCTGCTTTGTAGATGGCTTTGTAAGAAAGGATATGACCATTTATAATGTTTTTTTCTGGAATGAGCCATATATGTAAATGAACAATAATCGTGGCTCTTGTTAGAAAAATATTCTATTAAGCTGATAGCAATTATATATTTAGCAGGATGATTTTAAAGGCTTTCTTGTGAAATTACATCCAATTTATTTTCCAGTACTAATTAAAAAAAACAATAACTTAACTGTTTGATTCTCAATTCAAATATATATATACACACAAAACCTTGGAATGTCTAGAAATATTCATCTTTTGAATGTGGTATCTTACATAAAAAGTTACTTTATAGTTGCTTGCAAAAAAGTATATTTTTTTTTACTAGTATTCAAACTTTCGAACAAGACTGTTTCAGGTAGTGTATATTTTTCAGTTGCAGTTTTTTACATTTCACAAGACTTCATAATCATCTTTGTACTGTCCTTATTTGTTTTTTTTTTAAAAACACGAGGAAATGCAAAAGAGGAAATTTTGTACACACTTGGAATTTTAAAAGCAAAAGTAAAATTTTTTCTTGTACATCAAATGATTTTATATAGCTAAAAATATTTTTATTGTATGCATGATTTCAAACAAGCTCTTGTAAAAGAAATCTCAAAACATGTAACTAATATTTTGTTGGATAACCTTCTGCATTGGAATCAAGTGCAGAGACACAATCAACTTTGCCGCTAAAACAATATCAAGTGTAATCTTTCCTATCATTCCCAATACCCATCTCCGTTAGATGGGTATTGGGTGTCACAATCCCGAAGTACCACAACGATCTTCTCCCTCCTTTTTTCATTGTAAATTACCTTGTTATTTTTTTTCAAATTGTGTATAAAGTTTATACAGTGATGTCTATTAATCCATTATAGTTTTGTTCCGATTTTTTTGTTAACGTCATTATGTAAAAATATGAAATAAGGATAAAAATTATGAGACATAATTTTTTTTTCTTTGACTTTTTTAACAAATTTTCAATTATTAACTAGTTAAAGTATCAATACTAATCTGATGCAAATGCAATCCTGCTGTTGGGTGTGCTTTTTTTTTTTATGCCTGTACTGTGAGGTGCACCCATTGGGCTCAGGATAGCTTTAGATGGAGCTGTCAGTAGCTGAGGAAGAGTGGCATGCATCTTCTAGAATGGCTTCATGAACCGTTCTGCCATAAAGCAGTCCCAGAGCTTTGAATCATTTGGGACATTTATCTATACTGCTGTTTGTAAAAAATGCAACATCATAAAGGAATTATCAGAATTAAATTAAATTTAATGCACAAACAACTTGTATTAGTACAAATAAAAGATGAAATTTTCAAAGCAAAAAAAAAACAAACAAAATTAAGTGTCCGAAATCAGTATTTAGTGTAGCCACCATGCGCTGCAATAATTGCTGCTATGCGACGTGGCATGAAGTCAAACAGATTTTGGATGTCTGCTTGTGGAAGAGAATTCAATATTGCTTGAATGCGCAGCAAAAGTTCATCTTTCGAAGCTGCAGGATGCGTATCACGAGCGAGACGTCGAACAACCAAATCCTACATGTGCTCAATTGGCGACATATCTGGCGAATAAGCAGGCCAAGGAAGAAGTTGCATGTGTTGGGCTGAGCGGAAGTCTCGAACAGTCTTTGCAACATGTGGGCGTGCATTATCCTGCTGAAAGATAGCTCCAGGGATGTCTTGAACAAAGGGGACGACTTTGGGCTGTAGCACTTCACAGATGTACCTGTTGCTATTGAGATTACCCTCAATTTGTAGCAAGTTAGATCGTCCATGATACGAAATCGCACCCCAAACTATTACTCCGGTTGTTTGGCCACTATGTCGTTCGATAATGCACTCTGGAAGGCAGCATTCATCGGCATAGCATCTAACACGAATGCTGCCATCATGGTCTCACGAATTGAAGTGTGATTCATCTGAAAAGACAACTTGGTGCCAATCAGCTTGCCAGTCTCTGTGCTCATTAGCCCATTGCAGACGCAGTTGTCGATGGTTTGCCGTGAGAGGGATTCTGTATAAAGGCACCCTTGCACACAATCCACGGCGCAGCAGACATTGACAAATTGACGAAGCCGACATTAGTACATCTGTAGCAGTAGACCAATGTGCTTCCAACTGAATTGGAGGAAGCTGTATGGTTATTCACTGCCATGCGGAGCAGGTGTTGATCGCCGTGCACTAATGTCACCTTCTGTCTCCCACTGCCAGTTTTTCGAGTTGTTCGGTGCTCGTTGGTCCACTACTTCCAAACTCACATCACTGTGGAACTGTTCCGCTGCACACTGTTTTTGCCACAACTATGTGGCAGCTGAGTTGCACAGTAAAGAAAAACCTGAATAATGACTATATATGCCCTCAGAAATTGTTTATTAACTGATATTAATTCAACAATCCAATTCATAATATTTATAACAACTTACTTATTCAAATCTAAGTCAAAAAGTCTAAAATACAGTAGATTAAAAACTAGACTCTTGAGCATATAATACATGTCCACTAGCAAAAGTAGGGTAGGGCATCGATGTAATGTAAATTAGATTGAGAGCAAATGGTCATCGGGGCAAATTAGATTGTGATAGAATGGTCATCGAGGCAAATTAGATTGAGATTGAATAATCATTGGGGCAAATTAGATTGAGAGAGAGTGCCAAAGCAAAAACGTCTCATTTAAATACCTACCGGACCGGAAGTCACCGCCCCCTTGACGACTTCCGATCACATGATTAAATGTCACGAAAAACACGTGATTCCTAACGAATCATTCAGCTAAAGGGGATGAGGCAATTTTACCTTTTTGGTTAACACACGCAAGCTCCTATTGCGCAATAGGAAAATCCTCCTTCTCGAAGGCCAATAATCCTCCCCTCGTTCAAACTCCGTAAGCTGTTGGAATTTCTCCCTATTTCGTCACAGAGGCATACTTAGGTCTCACTAAACGTTCACCACTAACAAATAATCATTAACTATTTTCAATGTTCCGCTACAGCCATCTAATTATACGCTTTCAGCATCAGTTCAGAGGGCGCATGCCATGCATGCACAGTGGCTCTGAAACGTTACTATTTTACTTAACATCCTATAATTGATATTTGCTGCAAAGTTCATTTAATTCTGATGATTCCTTCAAGATATTGCATTTTTTACAAACAGTAGTGTAGATCAGGCATACTCAGCCTTTTTGTCCACTGGGCCACATATGTATGACAACTACCTCACACAGGCCGCAACATGATGATTAATGGGGGAGGGGGGATGCTATAAGATCAAAAACATTTAAAATATGAAAATTTTTTGAAAATCAAAATATTTTTTTTTAATTGCAGAGAGATAAAATAATTCTCGTGCGCCCCAAGTATATCACACGAGGCTTACAGAAGTAAGTAAAACAAACAAAATAAGATAAATGAAATAAGCAAAAGTTACAAAATGCTGAAATAACAAAAACAAATAAGTTACAAAGACAAAAATACATTAAAAAATAAAACAATTATGAAACAAAACAAATACAATGAAGCTACAAAAATAAAGGAGTGAAAATTTACAAAATCAAATCAATGAAGATACAAAGTAAAGTGAACAAAGCTTTACTTGAAAGAAAACTAGGAGGCCAGTTGGTTTTAAGAGCATGCATTTTGACTT
Organism: Trichonephila clavata; assembly: GCA_019973975.1. Classification (NCBI taxonomy): domain Eukaryota; kingdom Metazoa; phylum Arthropoda; class Arachnida; order Araneae; family Nephilidae; genus Trichonephila; species Trichonephila clavata. The sequence goes on along the minus strand of BMAO01020930.1, from coordinate 44,072 downwards.
TCAGGCATGTTCTTTCTTAAATTTTGAACAAAAAAGGATAAAATTCTCCACACTTTGCTTGACACCAACATTACAGTCACAAAGTTTGGAAGGGCACAGGTTAAACCTTTGAAAGTACACTTTAAAATTACCATGACCAGTAAGAAATTGTGGGATTTTATAGTGTGTAAAAGTGATCACAAGATAGTCTTTGTGAAATTGTGACTTTGTGAAACTTCTTTATTAGAAAGAGAGAGTGAATATTAACATTGCACTGTTCAGCTACTCAAGGGCTTTTGGTGACAGACCTTGTCATTTTGAACCATGGTCAAGTGACGAGGACGACACCTGAGCTGGCACCTCCCTCTCCTAACTACCACACCATGGGAGGATGTTCAAGCCCTCAACAGATTCAACATGCATCACTCCCCTAAACAGTGGGTCTTCAGTGGTCCTGGTTGGAACTCGTGACACACCAGCCTCGTTCGTTACCTTGTCCACTAGGCTATTGTGGCCTTCTTTGTCAGAAAAAAAGTGAGTTGATTTTGTGTATTGAGTGTTCCAAACAGAGACAACATTTTCTTCAGTTTTTTTTCCTTGTAGAACGATTTCGGAATAATCTGAAAATTCAATCCCATGGTTGGTTGCAGATTTTACCAAGAAATCTGCCCTTTCCTTTCCAAATATTCCAGTATGGCCACGAACAAAAGTAAAAATACACTAGGATATTTGAATCCTTAAGAATTTTAAGATTCTTTTGAATTTCCACAAGAATTATTTTGTAGAATTTTTAAGGAAGAAAGAGAATCTGAACAAATCAAATATTTAGAAGAGACTTTATACTGCATGATCCACACACACATTTTATAGTATAGTTAATACTTGAAAGTTCAGTAATAAAAACAGTACATTTAATGCAAATTCTAAATTGGTGATGTTCAATCTCAAAACCATTATGAAAAATTACAAATGCAAAACCAACATGATTATTAATTTCGCTTCCATCGATAAAGCAAACAAATGAATAATCTTCATCAACATTACTATAGTAGCTGATGAAGTGGATGGCACTCTGCTCTGAAGGATGTGGGAGATCTGAAAGAAAAAATTAACAGTCATAGGGGGGGGGGCTAGACATAGAAGATGAAGAGAGTAAATCTTTGAAAGTATTGGATTATAGAGGATCAAAATGTTAAACTCATAATTTTGGATTTTATTTAAAACTATATTAAGAGTTTAAGACTCAGCTCACAAAAAATAGGTTTCATGCATTTTATCCAATTATGGGGTGATTGTGATTTCCTTTCATCAAGGATCCCAAGCCCATTTGCATTTTTTTAAAATTTCTATTGGGCTGTGTATTGATGTTTTACCATTGCAGACCTGGTACATTCTCCGGGAGCTAGTATCTCTTTTTAGTGCGGCACCCTATAGGCGGATACCAATCGCCACAAGTAATTTTGACACCCAGTTTCCTCCCCAGAGAGAAACACCGGAGCTCTGACGATGCAAACCTGTACTAAGATTCAATTTTGCCAAGAGTACCCGAGCCAATCAGATACTTTAGGGTTCTTTTACATGCCGTATAATCATACGACATGGCTGCTGTCGATTTTCTGCATCATGAAAATCCACCAACTTGGGCCGGAGTTGAACCTGCAACCTTAGGTACTGAAGGCCAGTGACAAACCAACCACGCCCCCAGGCCGCTGTTTGCATTCTATACAGGGACATCTTAAAGCATGGACCAACTGGGCCTAGAGCCTTGGTCTCAATGGGGGCCTCTTCTCATTCTTGACTCAGCCTTAATATCGTGATTGGAATAATTTCAACGGTCAAATATTATTTCCGGTTATATTCTACAAAAAAACCCTGAGAATTTTGGACAATACATCAACTGGCTACATGTGATGGTCGTCATCCATGTATAGGCCTAGGTTTACCACCATACACCATCATTGCTCATTCAGTCAAAAGGCGGCAATCAGTCGAGCCAGTTTGTGCGATTGTAAGTCATGCACATTTATTTGTTTCGTGTTATTTGTACGAGTATTTAACAACGTATGATAAGTACTGTCTACTTTTAAAGGTCATAGGTGGGGCCTAGATTTGTTTAGGAATCCAGGACCACAAGAAGTCTTAAGATGTCCCTGATTGTGATAATTATACCTTTATATAATTATCACAATACTGTCACAATTAACATAAAGAAATAGTTATTTTATAAGGATGATCTTCAAAATTCTATTGAGAGTCTTCATTTTAGAACAATGTATTTGATTCAGTTACTTCATTTATCGCTTTCTTCAATATTACTTCCCTTTTTGTTTACCAAAAAAGGATTCTTAAAATCATATTCCAGTTTTTTTCAACGTAAAATAAAACAAATTTGTAATTGTATTTGAATCAGTTGGAATTAGTTTTTGAGTGGTGTCTTCTTGCCATTTCATTAACGTTTTTTCCATATCTGCATCTCTTAGGGGTGAAGGTGTGCTCATACTTGTAGAAGATCCAGTTGCTGCACTTTTTCTAATGGGGCCTTCGTTTTTCGTATCGTCCATATATTGCCTTTTTTAATGGAATAAAAATTTAGCAACATCTATGTGTTACTCTCTTCTCCATTATATAGATAATCTAAAATTTAAATATTTCTATCTCAAAATGTAGCTTTTAAAGTTATGAAGATGCTACAAAAATTATGAATATTTACCAACTAACCAGGAAATGTGAAATTTTGAAAAATTGTGAATAAAATTATAGACAATTATGTTCACCTTTCTGGTGGTAAAAATTAACTGCACTAAATCACATGAACAAAAAGTTTTGAATGTACATACAAAATGGAGATTATAATAAATAGAATTCTTAAAGAATGGAATTAAAAACTGACCAGAAATATAAACGTGAATGTTACCAAACGAACGGATTTGAAGAAAATGTAAGTAGATTTTTTTAAATCTAATATTTTAAAAACCATAAAAAAAATGTACCGTGTAAAATGGATGGATAGGTACATTGTATTCCGGCGTATAACATGCACCTTTAACTCAAAAGTAAGACCAAAATTTAAGTGTGTGTGTAAAACGTGGGGTGTAATAATAATAGCTTTAAAAATAAAGGAGAGAAATCTGAGTATTTTTTAATTAGATTTCTACATATGCATATGACTTCCTTTCGTAACTCCGAATTCGCGTAAGACGTGGTAGTGTAAGTTGAGGTATTATTATACAGGGTGTCCAGCCTTAATGTGTCCCAATAGCTAATTCCCGAACCGTTCGGTTTAGATATGCACTTCCAATTTGAAAAATGTTTTATAACAGGTAAATAATGTTTTTACGTGCTTCTCGAACCAAAAAACCCATTTAGAAAAAAATTACAAAAATTAATTTTTATACGGTCCCTAGGCCTTATCACTTATATTTAGGAAAAGATGCAGTACACAAAAACAAAGTAAACACAAAAAGTTTCATTTTATTACGATAAAAACAGGCCGAGTTATGGAACTTTGGAAATCATATATTTTATTCATTTTCTCGGCTATTTTCAAGAAGCTAGTAAAGGGCCGTCTCCAAAGTGAAATTAGTTTTAGCTCTGCCAGGAAACTTTCGCTCTTGCACGTCACTTTTATGTAAATCGTTTTTAAATTTAAAAGCTTACGTTAATAATACAATAATTGAATGCTTAAGAAATAAAATTTATTCTGTGTATGTGTAAAACATAGAAAAAATAAAATATTTTGGACGAAGAAAACATTTCAAAAGCAGTTCCAAAAAAATAGACTTATATGCTGCGGCTTCAGTCTGATTTGCTGATCATGACAAACGTTAAAAATCTGTTGTATAGTCGCTTGCAATTGCATACAGTCGTATTCTAATATTACGAATTCTAGTACGGGATAAAGAAATGTATCCAAATGAAGAATACTGCAAAACAGTTCTGTTTTATGGGCAGTGTAATCGAAATAAGAGAGATGCGGCAAGACTTTATGCCTTTAAATTTCCCACTCAAAGACATTCATCTTATTGTACAATTGCCCCTGCTGTTCAACGCTTGCATAAAACTGGGAGTTGTCATAGACATATTCCCTTGTCCTGTGACACACCTCGTGCCTTCACCATTATTTAAGTTAATTTGGTCATTCTGATATAATAAAGCCCCTGATTCATGATTGGCACATCATTCCACATTATGCTATAATTTAAATGGCAAATCCTGTATTATTTTGCTGCCTCCTTGTTAAAACAAGCTGTTTTAATCTTTTCGGTACAAGTTGTATTTCTTTAATTTAATTTTTATTGTTTCCCATACAGCAATACAAATTGTCAATCTATGATGTTTTAATATTACTGTGGTTTTTTTTTTTTTTTTTGCTCTTTCTGTAGATAGTGAATTACTATCTGTATTTCACTATTCTGATTAACTTAAATAATGGTCAATTTATATACAACCCCTTTTTCTGAGCAACTCAGATGCTTCAAATTTATGTAGGCATAACTCGGTCAGTTTTTTATCGTAATAAAATGCCATTTTTGTGTTTACTTTGTTTTTGTGTACTGCATCTTTTCCTAAATACAAGTGATAGGACCTGGGGACCGTATAAAAATTTAATTTTTGTAAATGGGTTTTTTGGTTTGAAAAGCACGTAAAAACATTCTTTACCTTTTTAAAACATTTTTCAAATTGGTAGTGCATATCTAAACCGAAGAGTTCGGGGAATTAGCTTTTGGGTCACACTAAGGCTGGACACCCTGTATGTTAAAAATTTACTCTTACACGAAATTTCTTATTTACTATGATGGAAAGAATTTCTAACTAATGTAAAAATATATTAAATACATGAAGCACATTTATTTTTAAAGTAGAAACACACATACGTGGTTCCAAAAGCAAAAATTTTAAAATGTGATTATATTTAACTAAACTATTTCACAAACCATCTAATATCTGGGCAGAATAGTGAACGGGGAGGGGAGCTCTTGGCAATTAGAAAAAAGTCAAACACCGTCTTGTTTTGATCACGAGATATATCCATGTCTCTGGCTAAGCATCCTCAAACCCACCCTGCACCTGCAAAAGCTAATAAACCATGGAGGCCGAAAGTACACCCTTCAAGGACCCTGCCGCTCAACTACTAGAATTGTTTAGTTCGTTCATTTCATCTTCCCCTCCTCGCAACTTAAGAGCCTGAGTGCTCTGTAAGCGTCTTTTTTACTTATGTGAGATCACTTGCTTTGTTTATTGCGGTCAGGGTACAGACTAAAATTGGAAAATTGAGAGGAAGAAGATGGAGAAAAGGTTTTTTTTTTCTGGAATATGATAAAAATTATATTTGGAAGATATGTTATTTTACTTTATTTTCGTACAGAATAATGCTAATCAAAATTAAATTGCTGAGATGTATGTCATTTTTGTTTAGTTTCCTTGAGTCATGGAGGACCTCCTTCACAGACTGTTGCAATGATTGAGCAATACAGTTTTATTGTTGATTTTCAATGAATACCTTTTTATGAATACACAAATTAAATCTTAGTTCTCGTTTTTCCAATATTTCATTTATTCATTTATAAAAAATAATTATTCATATATGAAAGACACAACATGCAGGGATGTCTTAAGGCAGGGGCTAATTGGGCTCGGACCCAGGGCCTCACTCTCAGTGGAGTCCTCGTTTCGTTCTCGACTCGGGTCTCAATAAGATCATGATCTGGATAATCATAATGGTCAATTATTATTCCCTAACATATTCTCCAAAAAACAAGGAATTTCAAATTGCATGTGTCATCTGGTGAAAGTAGAATTATTATGTGAGGACTGTTGTCCGTGTCTAGGCCTAGGCATAATACCATAAACAATCATTTAATCGAAATGCGGCTATTGGTCAAGTCGGTTGGTGCCTAGGTTTTTAAGATTGCGAGTCGCGCACATTTATTTGTTTCAAATTACCTTTTGAATGAGTATTTGACAATGCATGCTATATATTGTCTGCTTTTAAAGATCTCAGGTAGGGTCTCCTTTTGCATAGGGGCCAGGGCTTCAAAAAGTCTTTAAGATTTCTGTGTCCCAGGGCCTCAAAGAGTCTTAAGACGTCCCTGATTCTATAGTTACAAAAACAGAACTGCCGTGTGCTTTGATAACTTATTTTTCTTATGAGAAAGCCTTGCTTATATTTTTATTTCAGATATTAATTTATCGAAGCCCGGTGGGGCTGAGTGGTAGTGTATTGCGCTTCCACATCAGAGATCTGGGTTTCAAATCCCGAGCTAGGAAAGATGGGGTTATCCAACCAGCTATTAAATAGCTTATTATCCTTTTTAAATAATTTTTATAGTTACTACTAAAACAGTGAACGCAGATTTTTTCTATTTGATTTTTGTTGGTATGGCTACAAACCTGTCTATTTTAAAAGCTATGAAAGCAAACAGAGCTTACTTTTGAATAATACTTAGAATGAACTAAATAAAATATAATTTTAAAAAGTTTTCAAATTCTGGTTTAAAAATGTTTTCCCCCCTTTGTTTATGTAAGCAGTACTAGGTGAACACAGACGTTATCTGGCAAGTGTGTATATATATATATATATATATATATATATGATCCAGCTTGTGGGCCAAAACCTGACCTTGCAGGGGGGCCCAATTATTTTCCATTACGCCACTGCGGTGATCATACCCAAGTCTGACATAATATTAGGGAAAAAAACTTTTTCCGTTCTGTTACATCACATTTAATACCCATAGTTTAACCAAAAATGTAAATGATACATTAGTAGTTTAACATTTTATAAAAAGTTTAGAAATTCATTATACACATCGAAAAAGTTTCAGTTAATTGATGCGAAGATTATTCATGTTGTTCTATATTTTTGTGTGGTGTGTTTATAAATTTTTATGAAATGCAATGAAAAAGACTAAGGGCATGTATATGAAATCTTAAAGTATGTACTAAGAATATTTTTCTTTCTTAAAATACATATATTAGAAAGGGAAGAAGCAGACATATTTTTGTTACTTTACAGGAGAGATTGCATCTAATGGGTTAGATAAAAAGAGAATCTTTGGAATTGTGATCTTTTTAAGTTAGAACTTGAGAATTTGCGGAATTGTTAATTTTTTTACAGAATAGTTATTGTACTATATAGCTGTACCTTTCCACATTATAAAAAAACCATTCAAATAAAAAAAAAGAGGTGATAAAAACCGGATTAATTTCAATTTTTTAACTATGTTTATACCTTTACTCTTTCAGAGGACTTTCAAAGCAGTTTAATGTTGAAGGAGCTGTGACTCATATTTTTTGTAGAAGCGAACCTGTTTCACTCACAAATGATAGTTGCAAGATTCTTCAGTACAATAATATGAATTATTTCATCCAAAATGTAAAGAATTTGAATAAGTAAGAAATGAAAAACTTTTTCTGAAGAATTTTTTTTTTCATGTTTGAAACTATTGGAATGTTTTTATACAAGAAAAGTAATCTTGTAATTACGTATTCTGATATAATAATCTAATCTGAGATTAGATTATGAATTCTGGGACTTCTCATTCACTATAAAATTTATTCCAGATTCATTTCTTAAATTCAATTTATATTCAGGAGTGGTTAAGAGTCAATTGAAAGCTTACATTTATTTCAAGGTTTAAGTTGTAGGAATCTATCATATTTTGTGATCATTTAAATAGCAGAGGCCCCATTAGTTGCTTGTTCATCTTCAGGCTGGCTTTAATGGCATATTTTTTCTTATTTTTGCTTGCATAATACAGATGACTGATCTCTAAAGAAAATTTTATTTATACACAGCATTCATACATTAGAATGTGCCACAAACTGTGTTGATGTAATTCTGTATGGGAATTAATTCAAAGAAAAGAATGAATGTGTACCTATGAATCAAGTATTTTTATAATAATTTTTTAACATTAACACTTTTAAATAGAATAGAACTCTCATTTAATTATACCCTATTATGTAATATTTACTTTGATATTAGTTTTCACTGTTAAGATAAAAACACTAACATCAACAATATAGCTAATGAATTTTAAAAAATATATAATTAATATATTTAAATAATTTAAGCATCATTAATTTCTAAATTTTTTTGTAATAAGTTAAGAGCAAGACAGCATTATGGAATTAGTGACATGTTGGATATTATTGAGACATTGTTATTTGGATGTAGTTGCAGTTCTCTGTAAGTTTACTTGGAGCTCATTTATTCCTTTGGCTCTAATTTTATTCTTGCTGTGTTTAATCTTTAAAACTAGATGTTCACAAATGTAAATACCTTCAAATAGTGATGATGTATCTAAGACATTATATGGAGTAAGCAATATTTTTGTTGGAAAAAGTATATAATATGGAAATCTAGTAGACATGAAATTTTCTTTAAGTTGAATGCCAAATTGTGGTTTTATGCATTCTATTCAAAAATTGAGAGTAGATATACGAAAAGACTAATAATTTTTCCGGAAATCTTGAAACCTGTTCTCAAATTCCTTTGTCAAATTATAAATCAAGACTACATACTTTCTGTTGTTCATAAGACTGACTGTTTATGATTGAATATTAAAAATTTTACTATACTCACTACACATAAAAGGAAATATCCATTGCATATGATTGAAGCAAGTATTACTTAAACCTAGAAATAGATGGGCTGTAATAATTTCTTTGCTCCTAAGTGTGTTAAGAATATAAATGCAAAAACTAGGTGTGTATCAACTAATTTTACTAAAATTTGTTTAATACCTTTTTTTAACTATTCACTCTCTGTATGTTTAAGAATTTTTTTCTTGTTGTGCTGTTTATAAAAGGAGTTTGGTGTAATTTAACTATTCATAGATTTTTAAAAAAAAATTTTGTGGGGGTAAGATATGGAATTCATTTTCAGCATATAATTATTTCTTTGTTGACATATTTTATATTTTAAAAGAAGTTTGTATTTATGAGTACTTGATTTTTGTGGGATGTATCTGAATGTTTGATACTATTGTTAAACATAATTACCTGTAACAAAATGAGACTGTTCACATATATTTTCTTAGTTATTATTTAAGTGGGTCAATTATATTCCTTAGAGTTATATGTACTTTATCGTTCAAGGAAGGAAGAGCAAATTAAAATAATTATTTGTAAGCTTCAATTTTATCAAGCAAAAATAAGTTTCTCATTTTATTGACAACACTAGAACAATTTTATTATTTTATGTTCTTCTAGATAATTGTTAAATAGTTTTTAACTAAAGTGTGTGGTTTTAAAATATTGACTGATATATTAACATATACTCTTTACTTTTCTCTGTTGTACAGTTAAAAAAGTTAGGCCCTTGCAAAAATTATACAATCTCATGTACAATTTCAATGAGTAATGAAATTATAATTCTTGATTTCCTTATCAAATGTGAACTATACTAGCATGAGATTGTACTGAGTATTATAAAAAAAGTTTTCCTTTCCTATTTTGTAATATAACTTTAAAAAATGCATAGTTTAAATTTTATACCTTTTTAAGTAAAATTTCATTGTTAATAAATTCATGAGTTTACTCAATAAGAAGTTAAATTTTCAAAATCTTCTGATCTGTTTCTTAATAAAATTGTACCATGCAACCAATCCTGTTATAATCTAAATGTTGGAAAGAAATATTTCCCAAAAAAATTCTATAAGAAAGCAAAGTAATTGAAGTTTTGGAAGAAATAGAAAAATTTTAAACTAATAATTTAATTTATGCTAAAAAAATAGAACTTCATAAATCCTTAAAGTTTAAGTATGAAATACAAATAATTTCACTTTGTCTTTTTTTTTAAATCAAAAAATAACAGTATAACAATAAGATATAAACATTTTTCTATCTCCTTTTTTATTTGCGCTTGTTTGATGAATTCACATTTTTCTATGTGAATTGTTAGGGTATGTAAACTGATGCATGAGGAATTGTGAAGTATTGCAATAGGGAAAACTTTGAGAAGTTGAAAAGAGGTGTTCTGGAATGGAATAAATGATTTTTGTAAAAGTGAATAAATGAAATGGTTTTTCTTTAATTCCATATTGGATGGTTTTGAAAAATTGTATTTCATAATAAATTCTCAAGGGGTTAAATATTTTAATAAGTTGTGTCCTACAAGGGTAAATATTGATATCATAAGTGATTCTGAGCTGCTGCCTGTAAATTTTGATCTCTCCTCAATTTAAAAAGTAATATGAAAACACAGAGAGAGAGGCCAGATTACATTGTAGTCTCATTGATATGATTGAAAGTAAAAAAGAGAAGAGAGAAATATTTGCCTCAAGGACCAATAGGGGGGAGGGGTGTCTAACAAAATCATTTCCCTCAAATATTCCCATCTCAAGGTGCTTTGTGAAATCATCTTCATCCCCCTTCAAAACTTCGTAATAGCTGTCAAAATAGTTACAATGATGGATGATAAATTAAAGCAAAATAGAAAAGTATAAGTGTACTGTTTCCTTTACAATAAAGAAGATATAGAATTTTTTTTTAGAAAAAAAATTATTTTTGAGGGAAATATTGCTATAGGATCACTATTGTTCAAGTACTTGAATTTTCATTGGCTTATTTTGATATCTGTGGATGGAAGCCTTCATACCAAGCATAATCACTGTAATACCTGATGTATAATGCTTTCATCTCCTTGAGTATATTTATGGAAACATATACCATATTAAAATGTTAAAAGGTTGAATAATTTTTACTCTACTATCTCACTATAACTTCATTAAAGTGACTTGATATTTGGTTAAGCTGTTAAAAAGTTAAAGCATTATAGGAACTCTTAAGAAAATTCAGGGCTATATTGGATACTATTTTTTATCAATCATTTAATAGTATGTTTCATTGAAATAAATTAATTTTTATTTTGTCATTTTAGATCTCTATCAAGGAAAATAGATGTGCCTTACACTAAAATAATATTTGCTTTGGATGCTGTTACTGAGCAAGTATTTAATAAAGTTTTTATAGATGAACTTTTAATTTGTGAAAACTTTCTTTCTCATATAGATCTTGTTTCTGAACATAAAGAAAAAGATTTTGAGCAAACAAACTTATGTGATAATTGCATAGACATTGTGATATCTACATTTTTGAACTCTAAAAAAAATGATGATATAACATCTTTAGCATGCAATATATGTTGTGTAAATTGCTTTCAATTGCATAAACCTTTATTTACTCATCTTATAGCTTATTTCAGTATTGAAGAATTTTTTCCACAATTCGTAAATATTTTGCTTGAAGTTTTGAAATTAAAAATTCCTTTTAATATTTCTGATTTTTGTTGGCTCGATTCTTCAAAGCATTTAAATATGAGAACAGTAACTGCTAATCGGTTTAGTTGTTCTTTTAACAAAGAGTATTATCAGTCTGTTTATGCTGTGTGCTCTACTAGGAAGAGTGACTGTTATATTTTTTATAAAGATTTAGAAATTATCTTGGAGCATAACAAAAATTTTTGTCCACGTTCTGGAATGAGAAATTTTGAAATAGGGCATATTATGAAATTTATTTATAATACAAAAACATACAAAGTTATATTGTTAAATTTAGATTTAATATCATCTATAGTGTATCATATAATGGAAAATAAAATATTGTTGTTAAATGAAGGATATTTTTGTGAAAAAGTATATCAGGGAACTCTTACTACTGTATATCGCTCAATAAGTCTTTATCCACCTTCATATGTCCATGATGTTAGCTTTTGGATCGATGAGAATTTTCAAGAGAAGTATATATTTATATTGGCTTGGAATGTAGTTGGAGAATTAGTAAAGAATGTTAGTTTGATAGATGCATATCATGTAGATTCTATTAAAAAGGAAAGTAGGTGCTATCGCTTTGAGTATCAGTCTTTTAATAAAGTTCTTACTAAAGAAAATGCATTAAAAATTCACACATGTATGAGAAATGCGATAAAAAATGTATTAAAAGTACAGTTAAGATAATCATCAAAATGTTTTCTTGGAATTTTTAAGCATTAGAGGGAAAAATTATTAATTGTATATGTATATTAATCCTCCTAAAACATACTCTTTTTAGTCTACATGACCATCCCTCAAGTTGTCAATGATCATTCCCTTTAGATATCTTTCTAAACTAAATCTGGTTTTGTTTTTTTCTGTTGACAGACAATTTCTGTCAACAAAAATATTACTGAATGACAAACAACTCAGTTTGTCTTTTGGAATATTCAGGTACTGAAAATGTTAATAGAATTTTAATTTTCTACTACTTGAGAATAAAAAGGAAGGCTTTACATACATTTCTCTACAAGATTAATATTTATTAGGGGAAAACAATTATCAGTACATTGTGTTTCCTCTAAGGTTTGCCTTTTCTCCTTTTTTTAGAAGGGTTATATTTTAGAAAGTTTTTAACATTCTGTTTCTCTCTACATTATATTCAATTGTGATAAAGCAATAAGTTGTAATTAAATGCCTTCTTTGTTATATTATTCTTTATGGTTCACTCTAATTTGGAACTTTTGAGAATTTTCAGCAGAAGTAGTGAGCATTTATAATAGCAAAGTAATTATCATTGTAGACATCTCTCTAAATGAGATTTTCTTTAGATTGAAAATTTTCAATCTGTAATAAGAAAATGTGTTGTTGAAAACTTTTATTTTATGAATAAAATGTACTTAATTTCTAATTATGTGTGTGTTTTTTCCCTCTTGAATTATGATCAGTAAATATATGTAGAAAATACAATGGTGGCAAAAAGTCACGTTGTGCATATTCATTTTTTTGCCTAATTTTTGTGTGAGAATTTTTCGTTATAAAATTATTGTAATATCATCTTTTGTGTAATTGATTTTCATGCTAATTTCAAATCTGTCTGTATTAAATGTATTGTAAATAATATCATCGGTATTTAGGAACAATACATGACAAGCACAAGGTCACTGTAATAATGAGTAACATTTTTTTCCATTATGAAATGCTCCATTATTTCAATCAATTACAGAGCAGTAGTAATGAAGGGATAATAGCACGTTTTTGGGTATTGAAAGCAGTTGTGTGGAAAACATTGGAATTTTGGGTAAATTTTCATTTCTTCCTGATAATAAAAATTACAGAATACTTTTAAGAAAGAAGGTTTTTCTATGGGCCATATTGCGGAAGTGCCATGTGTCTTTTCACTGTCGTGAAAATGTTGAAAAGATATTCTGAAATAAAACTAGCTGTCATAATAATTGATGGTGTTCATATGCAATTTCATGTGTAACATTGTCCGAGGGAGAGGATTAAAATTGGGTTCTGCCTATGTATGAAATCATAATCCATGAAAACATAATGCCTGAATGTCTATAAAAAAAATATGCAAACATAGTGGCCGAATGATTTATCACCTTTTTTTCTTTTTAACTATCCACTATAGGAATTATCCTTACTAATATAATAAATGCGAAAGTTTGTTACTCTTTCACGCAAAAACAACTAATGGATTTTAATGAAACTTTACAATAATATAGCTTATACATCAGAATAACACATAGGCTATAATTTATTCCGATATCGCAATTAGTTAAAAAGATGTTAATTAAAGTTAATTGTTTTACATCTGTGTGTTGTTTATTCCGCCGAGTTTCATTTCCATTTCAACGGAGTGAAGTTCCGACTTTTCCCGCGATTTTAAAATAACAATCTAATTGTTTTTATCAAGAATTCAGACAAAAAATAAAAATAGAATCTGAAATATCATTTATTTTGCCATGATACGGTATAATTTTTTTTTACAAAATAATAATATTTGTATTTTTTGCGATTTTTTTAAAAATGAGTCAAAATTGATGCATTTTTATGATAATGATATCTAAATTGTTCCGTATGAATTCCTTCTCGCGTTAATGAATTGATATGCTACACTAAAAAAAGTTCATACTTTTCCTTTTTAGAATCGGTCATATAAAAAAAATAGCAAAAAAAAAATTACGTTTTTTCAAAAAAATACTCAAAATTTTAATTAAACATTTAATAACTTCGTCATGTATTAAGATAATCGCGTGAAACTTCTTTTCCGTGTGTAGACAAATATTATCCGTAATCTATACGAAGATTTAAAAATTGCTTACAAATTACAGATAAAAAAAAAGAAAAATTGGCAGCTATAGAGACTGCCGATAGAAGTGCAAACTTAGAACTTTTAGTATTAAAATTTGAAATTTCATTATGTTTGAATTAAAATTATCAACATCAATCTGGTTTTCACATCTATTGACACTCCGAGCAACAACTAAATGCATGTTTATATGGTTTTTTATTATTCAAATATATTACGGGCTGTACAAGATCATGAAAAATATAAATACAATTCAACTGAAATAACAATTAATATACAATCATATTATGTATGGATAGTATTTGTATTTACTTAAATTTCAATGTACTTGATTTTTAACATTATTTTAATTGTTTGCATCATTGTCATCATTAATTTCAACAATACTTGGACTTTTTGTACTTTCAATTATTTCATTTTGTTCTAAAAAAGATATAATAGGCTTATGGTAACTAAAGTAAGAAAGGAAAATGTTTGATTTAAATTTATATAAGTATCGCGTAAAAACCGCATCGATCGTCGTTTTATATTTTGTAGTACTGAGTTTTCGATCATTGGACATATTTAAATTAAGTGTTTCGTTTAAAAATTCAATTAGTGGTAGATTTTTATCATCTGCAAAGTTAATATTGAAGTCCCCACTTAAAATCATCGGTATATTATATTTTTCGCCAAATCTTTTATCGAGTATTTCAGAACCTTTTGTATAAATCATAACATTTTCGAATAAAAATTATTGTATCTGCCTCATAGATTTTCCAGGCGAAATGTAAAAGGCAACCTTTACTATGTATTGCCCATTCTCGGAATCGCAACGAGCAACGCATATTTCGCCTATATCAGAAACATTATGACCAATGCTTCTAATGAATTTAGTATGTATGTCCATATGTGAAGTAATGAAGTGTGACGTATCTTGAGTATTGTGATAAATAGCTACGCATGCTGCTGGAACTTCGGGTCTTTTATAACTTTCAACAAAGTTGAAATTCAGAATATCAAGTGGTTCTTCGTTTTTCATACGAATTTCTGACAAAAGTAGAACATTTGACTTTTTTACGATAGCATCATTTTTTAAGTCAGCTACATGCGCATGCAAACTTTGACAATTGATTGAAAATATCGATTATCCTTTCCTGATGGAGATGAATCCTAGAAAAGTTTTGATGACCATTTGTAGTGTATTGTTTTTTAACCTTTTCAATTCTAACGTTAGATCCTCTCGATGACTTGTTGATCTTTTATGATGTTTATCTGTTTCTGAAGCATTTAGAGGTGTTCCTGTTCTACCAATCCAAAATTTCCTGCTGCTAATATTTTCTTGAGTAACCAAAAATAAACCTTGAATCCTCGTTACTCTTGTTAAAGCTACGTATACTAATTCTCTAGGATGTTTGCGATCGTATTCGTAGACAATAGCATAATAAGTACCTCCCTGTGATTTGTGAATAGTCATTGCCAAAGCAGAAATAAGGGGGAAATGTTAAGGATCTATAAGCAAATATGAAAAACTGATATTTAAAAATAACCCTAAATCCTGGCTTTTTTGAGTGTAGAAATATTTCCCACTGACTCTCCCCTCAGATATAAGATTTATCTTCAAGTTTCTATTCATGACATATCAAAAACAATATTGCTTTAGTAAAAAAATAATAAATTTAAACAATAAAAAGAAAACTATTTTGATGCTTGAGTAAAAAAAAAGTCATCATTTTTTAATAATAGATAATTTTTAGGAATCTAAAATAATTAAATAATTTTCAGGTTTTCATTAATCAATCAATCGCTACTTACAGTTAGCTTAAAAATGTCTCTCTCTAAAACGTATTTTTATCTAAAATAATAGGCGATATACTTTTTATTAACAAATAATTAATTTAATAAGGAAATAATAGAAACATTCCTTTGATTTTAAAAAAATATATTAATTTAATTCCATTATCTATAAATAATAATAAAAAAAATTAAATATTGCTTTAGTTTCGTAAAATATCTATTATTTTAAATCCATTTTCTAAAAAAATAAATACAAAAATTCTCACCGTTAATTATCGAAAGGACTATTCATTTCTTCAATGCGTTGTTTTTCGATGTTAGATTATAAATATATAAGAATAAAAAAGCCCGGAAGTGTTTATTTACATTCACTGTATAAAATCATTCAAAAAAATAATACTGTGTGACTAAAATATATTTCAGAATTATATCTTTTTAAAGTATTTTTTATTCCACTTTTCTTAAAAAAGTCATATTTTAAGAATGAGGAAAACTATCATAAAAAAAATAAAAGCTAGAACACTTTAAAACGTTTATCTGTAATGAGTTAAATACTTTTATCGATAGCAAATAGCTTTAGCCATGAGAGAGAGCATGAAAAAGAAAGGGAATTTCCCTTTCTCCATTAGTCAAACTAACACCAAGAGCCCTTTGACCTTAGTCACTGGATTTTAAACAGAGCTAAAAAAAAAATTCTCGCACATGCGCAAACTTTAAAGCCTTTAGAATGTCTTTTTAAAGTTTTTATTATTTTTCAGGGCTCAATTTTTAATTAAAAATTTCAAATTTTCACACATTGATTGGAAGGAAAGTTAATTTTTAAAGAAAAATTGTAACAAATATACTACTTAAATTATTTCTCGCAAAAACATTATTTTACGAAAATCACAAAAAAAATTTAAAAACCGTAATTTTTAAGCGATTTTTTCAATTTTCGTGCAGAAGTTGTATAATATTATTTTACAAATGCAAAAAAGGTTTCGTATGATAATCTTAATATTTGTGTTATTCAATGTGGAGTTAAAATTGTGAGTATTTGTTAAAAATTTTCATAGAAAAAAAAAGCTTTGCGCATTTTATTTTTTAAGTAACTGGATCTAAAAGAGAAAGGCTTGAAGTTAATTAGTGTAGAATATCGATTTAATAATACGAAAATAAATTCATACGCAATAATTTAGAAATATATTTCATAAAAACGCATCAGTTTTAACATTTTTTTAAGAAATTCGAAAAAAAATTGAAAATATCGTTATTGTTAAAAAAAAAATTATACCCTATCGTGGCGAAATAAATGATCTTTCCGATTCTGTAATTATTCTTTGTCTGATTTCAAAAGTATAAATCGGATGGCAATTTTAAGATAGTGGCAAACGTCGGATCACCGCTCGGCCGAAACGGAATGGAATCTTTGCCAAATAAACAACCGGTAGGAGTTAAAACAATTAGGCGTTTTAAGGTTTTTAATTAATATCTTTTTAACTAATTACAATACCGGAATGTAAATGGGCAAAACGGCTTCATCGGATCGTTCCCGATCTTTTGGTACCTTTCGCGACTTTCTGCGTCGTACGGTTCGTGAGAAGATAGACGCACATAAATACATAGATACGTTTGTTTACCTTCGGATTTTAATAGTGTAGACTATCTGGCATGGCCCGGCGTTGGGGCTTTTACCGAGGGTATAACTTAGTCCCCATGTTATAATTCCCTCCTTTCTTTCTTACGCCAGCACTTTTATGTGGGTTTGACACGTACGATGTGAGTGCATGGCCCGTGAGGGCGTATCATGGCGTTCTCGTTTAACATTTTCCCTTCTCTTCACAAAATCAACACATAAAATATTATTTTTCGAAATTACTTTGACTTCTTTGTTTCTTTCCTCTCTGCTTAGCCCGGCGTTGCACGGGCTTATACTGAGTGAATAACTTAATCCCCATGGGAATTTTCTTTTTCCTTGAGGTCGATAGCACTTATGTGTGTGTATGCGCGCGATGAGAGTAATTTCTTTAACTACGTCTTTAAAACTCCCTTTCTCGAAATTTGTTCTTGCGTTGGTTTGGTAATTAGGAGAGACGGGTGAAAGGGGCTCAGGTGTCGTACTCGTCACTTCACCATGGTCTAATATTTCAAGGTCCGTAGCCAAAATCCCTCGAGTAGGTAAACAGTGTGACTTTAAAAATCACTCACTCACTTTCGAATTCTTTTGTTGCAATTTTTTAGCCCCCAGAAATGAAAACGCAGCTTTCTTAAAAATAGTTGTGTGTTGAAAAAAGACAGAAAAGTAGAAATTTTTCAAATTACAAAATTTTACTACTACTTTAAATCTTGAAGAAAAATTTTGAGGATTTTTTTAAATGTTCGACACACGGGAAAAAAGTTTCACGCAATTATCTTTTTTCAATGAAGAAATTATTAAATGATTGATTTAAGTATTTTGAGTGTTTTATTATAATTCATTCAAAAAAGTTTTCGGCTTTTTATTTTTTAAATCACTGATTCTAAAATTTTAAAAATCATTTTTATTTAAGCGCAACGGTATTGTATTCATTCATTTGAGAAAAAATCATAAAATATGCAATAAATCATTGTTTTGTAAAAAAAAAGTTTTTAAAATTCTTAAAAAAAAGACAATTTTCAGCATTTTATTTTTTTTAATCACTGATTCTGAATGATCAATAATGATTTACAGAAAACAATGTTTTTTTACTTAAAAGGTATATTTAAAGCAACAAATAGAACGTTCTGATATAATATATTAGAAAAAACCAAGCATATTCATTATTTTAACAATAATTATTTTCTTAGAGCTTAAAATAATACAAGGGGTTTGTGTGTATGTTTCATATTTTCATTTACCAATTAATCGTTATATACTGGTAGCTAAAGTGTAGTCCAGAATACTATAATCTCTCGTTTTATCCAGAAAAAAAACAGATTATACAGTGCTATCATTAAATAATTAATCTAGTAATGAATAATAGAAAAATATATTGCTTTAGTTTCTTAAAATATATATTATTTTAAATCCATTTTCTAAAAAAATGAATACAAAAACTCTCACCGTTAATTATTGAAAGAATTATTCATTTCTTCATTGCGTTGTTTTTGAATGTTAGATTAAAAATATAAAAGAATAAAAAACCCTGGAAATATTTATGTACATTCACTGTATAAAATCATTCAAAAAGAAAATAATACTATGTAACTAAAATATATTTCAGAATTATATTTTTTTAAGGTATTTTATTCCACTTTTCTTAAAAATTTGTTCTTTAAGAATGAGGTTAACGAAAATCCACAACAAAACTAAAACAGAGACAATCAAACAAAGTAAAAATATTAACTAAAAAATAAAGTTTCAAGTTTTTTTTTTCACTTTTAAAAAAGACGTATACAAAATTAATTTAAAATTTTGCACTAATCTAATACTCTACAAATAATTACGTTAGGTTTGAATAGTTCCTTTGAAATTCCACAACAAAACTAAAACAGAGACAATCAAACAAAGTAAAAATATTAATTAAAATTTTACAGCTAGACCTGTGCTTTACGTTCAATGAAAGTTATATATAGCAAATACAAAATCAGAATAATATAAAGATTTAATCAATACAATGCATTATTTTCAACATCAAAACACCCTTAAAAAACCAAATAAAGTTTCAAGTACCTATTTTATCTTTTAAATAAGACATAAAAAAATCAATGTAAACTACTCATAAAAACGCATCCATTTTGACTCATAAAACGGGAAATTCCCTCCATGTTACGTCACTGAGAACAATCTCTGCCTCTCATTTCAAAACTGAAACTTAACATTGACCTTCACTAATTCTACCGTGCATGCACAAAAAACTCAAAAAATCTTCCCAGTGTTTTTTTAAACTTTTCAAGATCGCAAAAAGGGTAATTTACGAAAATCAAAAAAAAAAAAATTTTTAAATCCGTAATTTTTAAGCAATTTTTTCAATTTTCGTACAGGTTATGGATAATATTGCTTTACACACGGAATAAAATTTTTTACAATTACCTTCATAAATGACGAAGTTATTTAATGTTTAGTAAAAATTTTGGCTTTTTTAAAAAAAAAAATTTGGGGAATTTTATTTTTTAAATGAATGGATCTAAAAGAGAAAGGCTTGAAGTTATTTAGTGTAGAATATCGTTTTAATAACACGAAAACAAATTCGTACGCAACGATTTAGAAATAATTTTCATAAAAACGCATCAATTTTAACACTTTTTTAAAAAATACGAAAAAAATGGAAAATATCGTTATTTTACAAAAAAATTATATCTTATCGTGGCGAAATAAATGGTCTTTCCGATTATGTAATTATTTTTAGTCTGATTTGAACACCGAAAATTAGACGGCAATTTTAAGATGGTGGAAAACGTCGGATCACCGCTCGGCCGAAACGGAATGGAAGCCTTGCCAAATAAACAATCGGTAGGAGTTAAAACAATTAGGCGTTTTAAGGTTTTTAATTAATATCTTTTTAACTAATTACAATATTGGAATATAAATGGGAAAAACGGCTTCCCCGGAAAACTCCCGATCTTTTGGTACCTTCCGCGACTTTCTGCGTGGTGCGGTTCGTGAGAAGATAGACGCACATACATACGTACATAGATAGATAGATACATTTGTTTACCTTCGAATTTTAATAGTGTAAGAAGATACATAGATACGTTTGTTTACCTTCGGATTTTGATAGTGTAGATCGTTTTCGTTTGTTTTATGATTTGTGTCTTAGTGCCTTTTAAGGTTATATACCTTAGCAACTGAAATAGAGTTTTTACATATCATGGCATAATATTTTATTCTTGTTTTGGACACAAACACATTGCAGTTTCCATTTTTCTTGAAAATTACGATGTTCCTCTTGAATTGATCTTTTCTTACTCATTGTAGTTGAAGATTTATTTTAAAATTAAATAACTTTTTAGATTAATGTAAATGAAAACCAAAATCCACACTTTCATTTGCAAACGACTGAGCAAGCCCTGCACTTTGTCTTGATCGTCTTATGTTTCATCTTGTGACACACACACTGCCTCTGACAACAATTTTAGCCTCCCATCGCTGACTGGACACTCCAAAGACAGAAGGAGAAAGAAGAATATAAGTCGCACACACGATGAATTGTCGCATGTTTACATTGTCCTTCTAATAACACTGGTCAACATTATTTTTGTCTCATGAGTACCATAGTTGTACTTAATACAGTTTTTTATCGTGTTTTCAAATATGTATTCGGAATTTCTCCATCACTCACAGTTTTTTGTTTTGTTTAATTTTCAGTTAATGTATTTAAATATTTTTTAAATAAATGACCATTTGTCCACTGTAAAATAAAAACTCCTAGAGCATTGTAAATGTGATGGAATCACATGAGCTAACTCAAATGGTATCATTGCTACTGTTGTGCAAGTTCAGACATGTACAGACACTTTGGCACCAGACACAACAGACAGGCACAGATATGGTCTAGACTAGCATGCCTTCATTAGAACAATGTCAGTTGTGAGATAGTAGTGAACCAATAAACACGTAATTGTGAATGTTTTGTGTCTGGATTGTTGTATGTTACGTATTTACAAATTTATTTCTTTTAATTTGTTGTTAGTTACAAAATGCATAGAGCTTGTTTAAATCATCATAACAACTTTTGTTATATATGTGGTGAAGTGACGCTCAAGTCCCAAAGGCGAAACCTTACTCCATTAGTTAAAAAGTGTTATGAACTTTATTTTGGGTGTAAAGTGGGGGACTAAACAAGGACCTGGGCCCCACATATCTGTTGTTTATCGTGTAGTAGGCTTCTCACTGCATGGAAGAATGGCACACGCCACATGCCATCCATATGATTTGGAGGGAACCCAAAGATCACTCCTCTGACTGTTATTTCTGCTTAACAAACATTAAAGGGATTACGTCAAAATCAAAAGCATACAGTGGTGTACCTTGACTTCCAATCTGCAATATGACCAGTTCCATACTGCGAAGAATTGCCCATACCAAAGCCTCCAGAACATATGACATTAGATGAAGAGAGCTCAGATTCCGATAGAAGTAAGGAAGAAGAAGAAACAGTTTGTGGTGATACAACTTTTGAACCAAGCTGTTCATCTGAGCCTCATTTATTGACTCAAGAAGATCTTAACGATCTCCAAACGATATTTAAAGTTATCCAAAAAACAGTCTGAAATGCTTGGTTCCCGGCTAAGAGGATGGAATCTTCTTCAAAAGAATACAAAGATATGTACTTATCGTAGTCGTCATTCTCAATGTAAAGACTACTTTTCTGAAGAAAATGGCTTAGTGTTTTGTAATGACATTTCTTCTCTTATGGAGACATTTGGTATTGAACATAACCCTATAGAACGGTGCTTATTCATTGATTCCTCCAAAGCAAGTTTAAAAGCAGTGCTTCTGCATAATGGAAATAAATTCCCGTCAATACCTATGTAGTATGAAAGAAAGATATGAAAACTTTCAATTTATATTGACAAAGCTTCAATATACAGTGCATGAATGGAATATTTGTGGTGATTTGAAGGTAATTGCACTTATTCTTGGTCTGCAGCTTGGTTACTCAAAGCAATGTTGTTTTTTGTGTCTTTGGGATAGTAGGGACAGAAAAAACCATTACATCAGAAAAGAATAGCCTAAACGCGAATCATTCATTCTTGGGCAATAAAATGTGAAACATGACGCATTGTGTAATCCTAAAAATGTGTATCTACCTCCGTTACATATCAAACTAGGATTAATGAAGAATTTCGTGAAAGCCATGGGCAATACTTCTGGTTTCATGTACTTAAAACAGAAGTATCCTAAAATTTAGTGAAGCATAAATTAATGAAGGGATATTTGTGGGTCCACAAATACGATCACAGTAGATAATAAATACCGATTCTGCTGTAAAAGGTGGGGCAGAGTTGAGTTGTTTCCCCTCCTGCTGAGTTGTTTCCCTCCTGCTGTCTGAGTTGAGTTGTTTTTCATCTGCTACAGTTTTGGTTTTCGAGGTGCAGGCTACGCAGGTAGGGGTCGAGTTGAGTTGTTTTCTCCTACTGCTAAGTTGAGTTGTTTTTTAAATGTGTAAAAAAATTTAAGTATAGAATGTTAAAAGTGCTCATGGCGCCAACTATTGATTAAAATATGCACTAATTATTAGATTTAAAAATGGTTGAAAAAATAACGCTCAAATAAAAAATAAATCAGAATTCAAACTCGCAGCCTCAGAACAAAATGTCTCCATAGGACAACAGTTTTTCAGTTACGCTAACCATTGTCCTATGAAGGCATACAGACCTGAAGAAAAGTTAGGTTTATAATCTAATGAATTTAAGTTTGCAGGCGAAGCAGATGGCGACATTTTTTAAAATCATTTTCTTAATTAAAATGTAATAAAAAAATATTTACATTGTTTTGATAACAAATGTGATGTAGTATACTCGTAATCTGTGTGAACGGGTTACGATTTAACTTGTCTGATCTTGATTCTACTAGATGGCTGTGGAATGTTTTAAATCATTTTCTTAAATGTTTTTATAATAATCTTTTTTTTGAAAAAAATGAGCACTTTTTATTATTGTAACTTATAAATTATGTAACTGAAGAATTTTCGGAAAATCTTCGCTTAGATAATATTTTAAGAGAAGTAAGAGAAATGTTATGTCCACCTGATTATTTTGAATATTATGAGGGTCTGAATAAAAAATGATTTTTTAAATGTTTAATTTGAGTTAATTTTATTTATATTGTTTGTTAGTTTAATTTATGTTAAGTTACTTTCTTTTTAAAAATAAATGTGGGTATATATATATATATATATATATATTTTAAAATTATCTCAGAACGTTTAAGCGTAAATGATATTTTAAATACATTTCATACAAAAGTAAGAAAAAAAATACTGTATAAATATTTTGTATAAGTTTCCGACAAGATTTGGTTTTAAAAAGTTTATTTTTATAAATCTGAAGAAAAAAAATGGACTTTATATATATGGTTATATTGTTAATTTTATTTATACTGCTTTCTAGTTTAATTTATGTTGAAATAGTTTCATTTTAAAAGATAAATATCAGTATATGTTTTTCAAACAAATTATCTAAGTATGTTAAGCATAAGTGATATTTTAAATATATTTTGTATAAAAGTAAGGAAAATTTATGTTTATGTGTTTAAAGCAAACTCTTTGCCTTTTCCAAAGAGTATAATTTGTATAACTATTCATTGCAATAACCATCTAGTTTAATTATTTTTTTCTTAATTGAATAGAAATAAAAAAATATTTATTATCTATTATTTTAATTACAAATTGTAAATTTTAATTCAGTATAATGATTACACATACACAGTAAAGATACAAAGTATAAATTGTTTATTTACAAAAAAAAAACATCATTCTGTACTACGATTTACAATACAATCGCTTATTTATATTACAGGACAACAACACGTTGTAAAATTGAATTCAACATAATGATTACACATGTACAGTAATGATACAAAGTAAATTGTTTATTTACAAAACCAGCATTCTGTGTTCCGTTTTCCATTACAATCATTTATTTACATTACAAAAAATCACATTATTGTGTATTCATCACATCACTGGATTTTATGTCATACTGTTCATCGAATACCTCTAAATTCGTCAGCGACCAATGTCCATGGGCAAGAGTAGTAATTCCATCACCATTAACAAACCTTTTATCATCTTTATATGACAGAGCAAGTTTGTTTTGCTTTATGGAGTGTATTGCATGAAATTTGGACCTAATTAAGTTCATGTCAGCATATTTTAATTTTTGATTAAAAAGACAGGCTTTGTAGTCCTCAAATGCTATTTTATTTTTTAAAGTTTGTTTTTTAATTCTTTTAACCGCTTTTCAATCTTATAGTTTGTTTTGTAGGCATACATTTTCGATTTTAATCCTACATATTCTGTCATAATATTTCCTTTGTTTTCATCTTTCATTTTCCCGATGACTTTTTTGTTAACAAGAGGTAAATTAAAAATGTTGTTTTTGTTATAGTCTGAAGTGTCATATAAGTTAATATCGTCTTTCATGTCACTATAAAAATCATCAGTCTTTATTTCATATATAAAAGAATCGGTGTCTGTATACATGAGCCTTACTTTTGAGTCGTAACGGTGCTTCATGTACTCATAGTGAAAAGAATACATTAGAACTTTTGATAAGTCTAAAATCACCATTCCTACCTGTGTTGGTTTCAAGAATTTGATTTTTTTTAAAGATGAACAGCCATTAAGTTTTCAGAAAATATTGTACGACGATTAAAATTTGGTTTCGCTAATAACTTTCGAGCTTGCTCTTCTGTTGAGCATAAACGTATATATCTATTTTTCTTCTTACATTTTCCATCGTTTTCCCAAATATGCTATTATTCATTAATTTGTAAAAATCCTTTTGAAAGTCATTTAGAGCTTTAGTTCTTAATTCTGTATTGTAATCTATGTAATTTTTAAGCCAAGGCGACTTAAAAAATTTTCAACCATGATGAATTTTTTCCAAGACTAACCCTAATTAACACGCTTTTATAAGTTTCACTTGCATGTAACGGAATCTTAGAACTCGATTTTTACCCACTTAAAAAGATCGGATTCATTCGAAATTTTGCACACTTGTCAAGGACTGATGACAATACAATAATTTCATAATTTTGTCCCATTGTCCTTTTCAGGATCGTCAGGTATAAGGATAATCAAATTTGGCGACAATTCCAGATAAAACGTCCAGATTTGGCGATTTATTGCATATATCATTTTTAAATTTGGCGACTTGTTCCATGTACCATTTCCAGATATGGCGACTAATTTCATACATCATTTCCAGATTTGGCGACTTATTTCAGATCTAGCGACTAAAGAATAAGGTGTAAACCTAAGGCAACTGTTTTGAATTTAAAGCTAATTTTATGCAAGTATAAAATACACTTGCGGTTAATAGAAATAAAACAAAAAAAAAGTTTTTTGTATCTGAGAAATTGGAGGATGTGTGTGTTAGCAATTTCTAAGCATAATATAAACATTTTTCTGAAAATGAAAATTAAAAAAAAGGCTCGTGCATGTGGAAAAAAAATAATTTGCGTTCTAAGTGCTAAAAATTTTTTATTTTTATAAAGCAATACGTTTAGAAGTGACGATACGAATTAACATGAAAGGAACACGTTTAAAGATGAATAAATGATTGACACTTCATATTACCATGCTTTTATTAACTCGCTTTCTTTAATGTCTGTCCGGGTGGAATTTTGTAATTGATTTTAAACTGTGTGACTTCCCGAGGAGCTAGAGACTTGAAATTTGGACCATAGATGAGAAGAGGATAACAATGCATGCAAATGTTAAAAAAGAAAACAAAAACGAAAAGGAGGAATTTTATAATTTTTAGTCCGTTATATAAAAACATGATACATTAAAAAAAAATTTTAATTCTAACTTTTTCTTCTTTACACACTTTTATTTGTTTGACCTGTTCAAAAGAGACGGAATCTAATATAACGATACGGGACTCATTCAAGGCCTCGTAAACAGAGAGAATAAATACACTTCAGACCCGTTAATTAATATCCATTGAAGAGCTAGACTAATTCTACAGCCACGTAATTCCAGCTTCAAATGTCAAACTCAAGGATAAATTTAACAATAAATAAATGATAGTTTAAAAAACTGAAAAACACGCTTTTATTGTAGTTCGAACTAAAAAAATGAAAAATAAATTATTTGAAAGAAACTAAAAAACACGCTTTTATACTGTGAATCGAACTAAAAAGTAAAAAAAATAATTCTTAATAAAGAATAAAATGATTAACAAGAAAATGAATGTCATTGTGGTAAAAGCGTGGGGTGTTCTATTAAGTGTATGAATTGTCATAATTTTTAACTTCTATTCCGAAAAGCTGAATTAGTGTAAAAATGTAGTACAAAGCACCCCACGCTTTTACCACAATGACATTTATTTTCTTGTTAGTCATTTTATTCTTTATTAAGAATTATTTTTTTTACTTTTTAGTTCGATTCACAGTATAAAAGCGTGTTTTTTAGTTTTTTTCAAACTATAATTTTTTTAAATAAAGCTTTAAATTCGAATAATGGAGAATATATTTTGTTTTTGGTTCCAAAGTAGTTAAAAGTCTAGGTTCTCTACAATTAGGTGGGGGTTTATTTTCAGGGGGCAAGAGGAAAATTTGAATGTTTGTCATGGAAATCGGAAGGCTAGTCAAGATCCACTTCCAAGATGTAACCTACATCTGAGTCATCTGATAAATTTAAAATATCCTGTTCAGTTAAATTGCCATCACTCCAAATTTACTCATCACGTAACTGTACAAATTATTTGCGTCAAGGTACATTAAATATTTTATCTCATCATCTGGATTAAAAATAGGCATATATTTGTTGTTAGCTATAGCATAACGATTGCAACACTGACTTATACCTCCTCTTACACCATTTTCTTTAAAAAGAAGCATATCGTAATCTGTGAACCGTTCGATAGCTACTTTAGTATGTAATAGCATAGCATCCCACGATAAAGCTGGGGTGGTAAAGTACCTACAAGGATCAAGTTTATAAGTTTGCATGCATATTTTTCTTAAGTTTTCAAAGAGATCAGTTAACAATAGGACATCTGTTTTTACATATAGATCACAGTATTCACCAAGATTATTTAGATGAAACTGATTAAACACTTTACAGGCATGATTATAATCATCTACACTTATAGCCTCTTCATTTAGTTTATTGTAAAATTTACTAATAGGTGGCAAACAAGTATCTTTACATTTTTCAAAACTGTCAAAATAATCATACGGAAAAACTCCTTTTCTTAAAAGTAAATCTATTTTTTCTGAATCAAAATAATGCTTCATATATTTAAACTCATCTTTTTTTAATGTTTATATCAAGGTTTCCAAACTGGAGGACATGAATTTGAAAGAATCTAAAAACCTTAACTGAAAATTGTTTGAAATATTTTTACTGAAGGAAATATATTTTTCTTCAGTGTTCGGAATTAAATTATACAAAATATATTTAAAATATCACTTATGCTTAACATGCTTAGGTAATTTGTTTGAAAAACATATACTGATATTTATCTTTTAAAATGAAACTATTTCAACATAAATTAAACTAGAAAGCAGTATAAATAAAATTAACAATATAACCATATATATATATATTATATATATAAGTCCATTTTTTTCCAGATTTATAAAAATAAACTTTTTAAAACAAAATCTTGTCGGAAACTTATACAAAATATTCATACAGTATTTTTTTTCTTACTTTTGTATGAAATGTATTTAAAATATCATTTACGCTTAAACATTCTGAGATAATTTTTAAAAAAAATATACTCACATTTATTTTTAAAAAGAAAGTATCTCGACATAAATTAAACTAACAAACACTATAAATAAAATTAACTCAAATTAAACATTTACAAAATCATTTTATTCAGATCCTCATAATATTCAAAATAATCAGGTGGACATAACATTTCTCTTAAAATATTATCTAAGCGAAGATTTTCCAAAAATTCTTCAGTTACATAATTTATAAGTTCCAATAATAAAAAGTGCTCATTTTTTTCAAAAAAAGATTTAGCGTAGCTGAAAAACTATTGTCCTATGGAGACATTTTGTTCTGAGGCTGCAAGTTTGAATCCTGATTTTTTTTTTATTTGAGCTTTTTTTTCCAACCATTTTTAAATCTAATAATTAGTGTATATTTTAATCAATAGGTGGCGCCATGAGCACTTTTAACATTCTATACTTAAATTTTTTTTACACATTTAAAAAACAACTCAACTTAGCAGTAGGAGAAAACAACTCAACTCGACCCCTACCTGCGTAGCCTACACCTCGAAAACCAAAACTACAGCAGGTGAAAAACAACTCAACAGCAGGAGGAATACAACTCAACTCAGACAGCAGGAGGGGAAAACAACTCAACATCAGGAGAGGGAAACATCACAACTCAACTTAGACAGTAGGAGGGAAAACAACTCAACTCACCCCCGCCTTTACAGCAGAATCGGCATTTATTATCTGCGATCGCCTGCCCCGCCTTTTACAGCAGAATCGGCATTTATTATCTACTTACAATCTACTGAGAAGTCGCTCTCTCTCTCTGCTGTGAATAAACTCTATTGTAGAATTACTGCTAATATAGTGAAAAATATGCATAAATGCTTTTAAGAATTTCACAAAAATTAATTTTGTATAATTAAAAAATAAATGAAACATTTCAGTAAAATATAAAAAAATAATTTTTAATCTAAAGGTTATTTTTGTAATTAAATAAGATTTCTTTTAAATTAAGAATAAGTAACAATTAAAGATGTTGTAAATTTTAAAAAAAACTTTCCTCAAATAATTTTCAAAAAGAAAAAAACCTTAAAATTTTGATATGTTAAAAAAAATTTTCAAAAAAAAAACAGTCACGGTGGCCTTAATTTACACTCACTTCCAAAAGTTAAGCACGGAGAGGAAAATGCTAATTTCCGGAAACCAATCAGATTTGAAGAGGAAGCAATTCGCTGCAGAGGTAGATGGAAGTATGCAAATATGTTAGGTAACAGCCAATCGTGCTTTCATGTCAAGAAATATGCAAAAAGGGCAGTCTTATAAGAAGCCAGTTGTATGAAGGGTTACAGAAGTTGATTTGTAAGTGCTGATAGAAGATGTTTAAAACTTTCGTACAATTTTTTTCCAAGACATACGTGTTTCTATGACTTCCAGAAAACGAATGGAAGATTCTGAGCGCTGGCTTGCTGTGGGGCGCATTGAAGCAGGACAGTCGATCAGTGTTGCTCTTTTCTTCGGCGTTCATCATTCTGTAATTTCACGTTTATGGAAACAATTCCAAACCACACAGACAGTTGTCCGAAGGCCCGTAGGCGGTCGCCCAAGGGTTACGACCCCCGCGGAAGATCGATATATTGCTATTGTAGCCAAGCGGAATCGCAGAGAAACCTCCACACGTGTGACATCTATGGTTACAGCGTCCATTGGTAAGGCTATATCTGCAGCTACTGTACGCCGAAGATTACATATGAATGGACTGTATGCCCGGGTACCTCGAGTTTGTGTTCCTCTGTCCGTCCAATCAAGAGGAGCACGATTAAAGTAGTGCCGGGAATATGGTAATTGGACTGTGTCTGACTGGGGCAATGTCATGTTTACTGATGAGTCAAGATTTGCTCTGGAGCCAGATAACAAGTGTATAAGGATATGACGTAAACAAGGAACACGCAATCAGCTCCAAAACATCACGCATTCCGAGGCGGAAGCATTATGGTGTGGGCAGGGATTTCATTAGGATACCGCACCGACCTGCACATCTTTAAACGGGGTTCTGTGACGGCTGTCCGGTATCGAGATGAAGTCCTAAAACCCATTGTGAGATTGTACGCGGCAGCAGTTGGACCTACTTTGGTTTTAATGGACGATAACGCACTTCCCCATAGAGCTGACATAGTCGATGACTACCTGGAGACTGAAGGGATTGCGCGTATGGCGTGGCCAGCATATTCACCCAACTTAATCCCATTGAAAATCTTTGGGATGCTCTCGGCCCTGCTGTATCTTCAAGTTTCCCACCTCCAGCCACTCTTATTGAGCTGGAAACTGCTCTACAAGAAGAATGGTGATTGCTTAGTTCTGCGGTGGTTGACCACCTAATTGAAAGCATGGTCAGAAGGTGTAAACTTTGCATACAGATGAGGGGGATCACATACCCTATTAATGTCCTTTTTTCATTTTATGCTGTTTATTTTCACTTTATACATAATTCTGTTTAAGTCTCCAGTATGACACTATCTGATAACTTACAAAAATTTAATATTGTTTTCATTTCTGTATGTAATTATTGATTTTGTTTTATGTAAAAATATATATGCTACTTTACTGCCAAATTTTGTGTCAATCAAAGCAGTATATTTGTTGCTTTTTTCTGCATTTTACATTTTCGTGCTTAACTTTTGGAAGTGAGTGTTTGTAGTGGCGGGCGGGTGTGTTTGACATGTCTGGGCTAAGTGGTTAGTAGATATAAAATTTCTCTTCAACTAGGAGATGGAGTATTCATACAAGCGGGCAGATATACATACTATATAGATCATGATTAGCTTTTAATATATGTGTTCTTAATTAAAATGCTAATCATGTGATCTATATATATCTGCTTTATTTTTGTTCTTAATGCTATGTTGTGAATCTCTTGATTCGCCTATTTGCAAAGGCGGAGTAAGATAATTGGGGATCCCTGGCGGTAAAAGGTTTGAGGCTTATGGGCTCAAGAGTCGAAAAACTAAAATAGTGAAAAGATTCACTGAACTTAAATGATCAAAATAAAATGTATTGTTAATAATAAAACTCAGCGGCAAAAGAAAATCTTAACTGTGTATTTAAAAAAATTAAAAACCATACTAAAGAGCTTACAATTTTACTATACAACTTTACTTCTTGATTTATCTTTGGCTAATTAATCAATTATTTATGCTGTTTCTATTTTGTCCAAAACAACTTGTCCTATATATAATATAACAATGTTGTTTGTCTTATAGTGCTTCTTAAATAATTTTTAACTCGTTTTAAAATTGAAAAAGATCTCTCACCTGAAGCATTCGATATCGGTAGATGTCGATCGACCCAAGACCTCTTGCAAATCGATAAATTTCTAGTGGGGATCTTCATTGTATCTCTCTCTCTCTTTTTTTAATAGTAAAAACGGATCTAATTTATGTCGTCAAAATTAAAAGATTCAAATATCGTCTTTGAAAGTTTACTTTAATTTTTGTGCAGCTAACTTCTTAATTTTATGTAATGATCTCTCAAAAAAAAAAAAAATGAAGTGTTTTACAACAGTTTCATATATCTCAGGTCTTTGGGATAATTCTGCTTTTGTTCTACCGCATAAAACATGAAATGGAATTTTTGAAATCTTTCCTTCTTTCAAAATTTCATATCCCACTTTTTTACATTCACTGAAAATAAATTTTCCCTTTTTCTACCTACGAGCTTGTACAGCTTTCTCTTCAAACAAAAGTCATAATAAACTAGTTGCTACTAGTTCCATTTTTCCAAATTCATTTCAGAAATTTTGGATATAATTTTCTAGAGATTTTAGCAGACTAAATCTTTTTGATAATTCACATTCATCTTATTACAATGATTTGCTGGTAGCATTTATTCTTTGGAGTCCGGTATTCCAAATCGTGTTCATTAGGGAAGTTTCATATTTGTAAACCTGTTTTAAAAGAAAAGTTACCTCCAATATCCCCCCCCCCCTCATTTATATCACGGATTTAAACCAGGGCTGCTTTTATTAATTTTTACCCTATTATTATGGCCTAAATTAAACTAGCTTGAAATCGTTGCTTTGAAATAGACATACCTTTTATCACATAACTTCATTTTGTTTCATTTATCTTCGTTAGTAAAATACATTGATGAAAATAAAAATCCCATTACCAAGGAGTTGTGCTGCATCAAAGAAGTTTTATAGACTTATTTTTATATCCAAAAGATGATTTTAATGCAAATTTCGAGTTAGGTGCATAAGTGTGGCGATAGTTTCACCACTTTGAGGATGCGAATCAATTGTGCTTTAAATAAGCGCCATAAAGTTCGTGTTATTTATTGTTGAGTTTTCACGTAGTCAGTTGATGTCTACCTCAAGAAAACTATGGTCCGACCCCGCACGGGTCACCACTGACGCAGAGGACTACTATATTCACCGCAAGGTTGGGAAACATCGTAGTTCATCTACAGCAGAAATTACAGTTTTTTTTTCGGAACCAGACTGACGCAGTGAACTGTAACAAATCAATGATTCAACATATCAATCAGAAATATCTCCCAGCTAGACGTCGTAAGACTCTAAACCACGATATCTGCGAATTCAGTCATGTCATGCCAGAGATCATTGGAGAATGGAGTGACTTCGCGGGGTAGCTCTCTCCCCCGCGAAGTCAAGTTTTGGACTCGAAACCATGCTTGACGTCAGTCAGGCTATGAGCCCCTATAATCCTTCCCCCCTCCGATGTGGGGGTTGCACGTTACGCCACTGGAGTAATGGCTGTATATTGTTTAGAAGAAGGCCATGTCAGCGTCTGTAAACAATCTTTTTGCGGCCTAAGCACATTGAACCGGCAACTAGAATTATGATCTGGCGGGTCAATTTTCTTTGATTGCAGGAGCTTTCTCGAGGTTAATTCACACGCCCAGACTGCAAACTCGTACGTAAGTCTGATGATACAAACTGCTGCACTGCCACTTATAAACATTATTCAAGTGGTGTTTTCCGACACAATAACGTGCACCCTCATACCCTGTAGTAACCCAACACGCTCTATAGAGTGTCAATATGTTGATCCGCTAGATCACCAGATCTTTCTTCAATCAACCACGAATGGGACATCGTTGTACGGCTAAGACAGTATCATCCACAACCGGAATCAAGCAACCTTATGTGGATCGCCCAAAAGCGACATGCATGCAATTTCCTCCCACAAACTGATATCCTATACTTGTACGCAGGGCCGGATCTACGCATGGGCTGCAGCCCAGGGGGCCCTGATCCCCGTTTAAGGTAACAAACAGAAAAAGATGCTTACAATCAAAATAGTAGTAAAATAACTAAACCAGTAGAAAATACATTTAAAAAAAATACCCGAAATACCATACCAAATTTATTTTTATTTTCGAGAGCAAGAGCGCAATTTACTTTTCTTCTTCTACCGTACCACCAAATACGCGGGAATTAATAGACAGAGGCCCTAACATAGGACGGTGCCGATGAGCATCGAGCACTTATACAAACATAATGGCACTTTTTCTCTGTAGCCATTTATTTTTGTGCAATAGGTGCAATCAGGTTTTGGGCCCCAAACCGGATCTTACAAAGCATTGAAAAAACGTAGCATAACATAGGCCCCCAGAACTTTGGGACCCCCCCCCCCCCCCCGCAAAGCGGGCAGGCAGGGGTGTACGTTACGCCATTGAAGTGAAAGGAACTTAGCCAAAGAAAACGGAGAAACACAACAAGCAAATACTAATGAGGAAAATATGCAAGATCTCGATGACCAGCAGCGTTTTGAAAAAGACATTGTTCAGCCAGAGAATATCAGTAATGCCCAGTGGCGGATTAAGCGGGTGTCGGACCTGGCGGCCACCAGGGGCCCCCAAGCGTGATGAGTGCAAAGGCCAGCGACAAATCAACCACGCCACCTTAGAACAAGAAATGAAAAGAAAACAGATACAATGAAAACCCCGCTAGAAATTTATCGAGATGTAAAAGAAATCCTAATGTAGAAAAACTTCTGAAAATATTTTTAACAATACCGATATCGAATGAATCAGGTGAATGGTCTTTTTTAGTTTTAAAACGTGTTAAAATAATTTAAGAAGTACTATGGGAGAAAAGAGAAATTGAATAACTTGGCTATATTATATACAGAACAAAATGTTTTGGACAAAATAGATATGGTGAAAATAATTGATGAATTTGCCAAAGAGGTTTTAAGGTTTGGTTTTCAATTTTTTTTTTTATGTACAGTTCAGATTTTTCCTTTAGCCGATGAGTTTTATTATAGCAATACATTTTATTTTGAGAATTTAAAGTAAGCGACTCTCTTTTCACTATTTTAATTTTTCGACTCTTAAGCCCATGGGCCTCAAACCTTTTACCGTCAGGGGCCTCCAACTACCTTAATCCGCCTCTGGTAATGCCCCAACCAAAAGTGTTTAGGCAATGTTGGGTTCGAGAAAAACGTTGACGTGGGTTCGTGGCCTAAATCGCTAAGTAATAATTTTATTGATTGTATGCTTTCACATGGAAATGAATTATTTTCAAAATAAAAATCCAAACAACATATAACCTGTTTCGGTAAGAGAACACAAAGGACAAATGAGATCATTTTCGAATAATCATTTCATTAAAAAACTTAAAAATGGCGAAGTGCTGGAAAGATCTTGGCTATGTTATTCAACTAGTATTGGTAGTGTTTTTTGTTTGACCCGCAAACTTTTTTCCAAAACAATTCTCAGTACACAACCGACTTCTCTGATAGGAAACACTTAACAAGTTGTTTAGAAAATCAGGAAAATTTTATTGAACATAAAAATTCAGTGTTAGTTTGGTTGACACGAAAAGAAAATAAGTCTGTTTTACAAGGGGAGGGCATAACTAAGGAAATTCATTTGGGGACGAGACTTTGTGTATTAGCAGTACTCCTTTAGGACAATGGTCTTCAAACTTATTCAAATCACAGAACCCCTAGAACTTGAAGGTGCTTTCGTGTAGCCCCTGGAACTTGAAAGTACTTTAGTAGAACAACTTGAACTAGAAAGTGTTTTCCTGGAACCCAATTCCAAACATATACGTCGAAGAATATGTCTCAAAGTAATATTTAAAGTATGTCAACATGTTACAGGCACTTCATGTAAAAGCACTTAAAATAAGTTATAGTTTAAAAAAACTAAAGAACACACACACGCTTTTATACTGGTTCGCGAACTAAAAAAATAATTCTTAATATAAGAATAAAATGATGAACGAGAAAATTAATGTCATTGAGGGTAAAAACGTGGGGTGTTTTATAAATATATCAATTGTTATAGTTTCTATTCCGAAATACTGAGTTAGTGTAAAAATGTAGAACAAAGAACCCCACGCTTTTATCCCAATGACATTAATTTTCTCGTTCATCATTTTATTCTTATATTAAAAATTATTTTTGATGTGTAACATCTTTACTCTCGGTTGCTGGATATTTGTTGGAGTGGTTTCGTGAAAAGGGACGGAAATGCGTAACAGGAAGTCGGGGAAAGCGCGCGCTGTTTGATTTGACCAATTCAGTGCCTTGGGGGTGTCTCTTCGCTAGCCTCGACGCAGGGTCCAACTGTAGTAGCAATTAAGACGCCCGCCTACTGCACATACCAGCAAGTCTTATTAGACTTCATCCAGAATAAACTTGTGATTCTTACGCTCAAATGTCAAAGTCTCAGGGCTCGTTGTCTGTGAAATCTGAGGATATATTTATATATGTGTAAACTATATATATATTAACAATTATATTTCCTGTTAAGCGTCTGACAAAGCACATCATTCTTAAAAAAATAGGAGTAAGTAACATGGAATTATTTGAATAAATATTTAAGTGCTTATCATTTTCATACTTTGAGGTTAATTCCTGTCGCTGTCAATATATTTTTAATTGTGATTAAAAAAAAACTAACTAATTAAGTAAACGGCTATTTTTGATTTTCTCTAAGGTTGCGTTGCAGAGCGGACACATAACATTTCGTGGGCTGAGCGGACACTTTGAAACTCATCGTGGTTTGAGCGGACACATATTTCCCCCCATCTTAGAACAGATTAGATTACCGGATAAATACATTTTTGACAATCCAATTTAATTACTTGTATTAAATTGTTAAGATGTTATAGTGCGAATACATTTTAAACATAGCGAAATGTAATAGAAATAAAAACTTTCAGAGAAATATTTAAAAATTAATAGTAAGTAACAATATAATGAAAGGTATGAACGAATTTCAGGCATTTTGTAGAAAAATGTATTTTAGAGTCAAATAAATATTAGAACAGGTGCAATAGCCATACAATTAATTAGTTTCATGAAAGGAAGTAAAAATAAATACTAGAAGTAAAATACGCAAGATGAAAGTAGATAAAAGAAAAATAAATACAAGTTAATAAATACTAA
Source organism: Trichonephila clavata (assembly GCA_019973975.1). NCBI lineage: Eukaryota > Metazoa > Arthropoda > Arachnida > Araneae > Nephilidae > Trichonephila > Trichonephila clavata. The sequence continues at coordinate 7,469 of BMAO01020930.1, read as the reverse complement.
CTAACCTTGAATTGAAAACCCAAAATTGAACAATAGTAGTATATAAATGGGGGTTCAACATAGTGGTGGCGGTGGTAGAGATAAGAGGGGGGTTCAACATAGTGGTGGCGGTGGTAGAGATAAGGTTGGGGTGGGAGAGATAAGCTTGGGGTGGTAGAGATAAGAGGGTGGTGGTAGAGATAAGGTTGGGGTGGTAGAGATAAGGGGGGATATTATTGACAGATTATTTCTTTTTGGGTTTAAGAATACTTTAATGAGGTGTGATCATTGACAATAAGATAAAATGTGCGCGACTTTTGTTAGATTAAAATAAATTCATTGAAAGAGATAAAAGATTCATTTGAAATTTATCTGCATATGGATAATATGGGAATGGAATAGATAGGGGAAGGAGGTGTTTGAAGAAATTGCTTATCTGTTAAGACAGGTGGTGCCCCCCTTTTGAATGTAAAAAAAACTTTTTTAATAGGTGTTCAAATATTAATTTTTTAAATTTAAAAATGTGACATAGTCTTTTTGTTCAGATATTGTGATGTAAAACACAAGTTTTGAATTACTAAAATAAACACTTATTAAAATTGATGAAAGAAGATATTAATACAGTAATAATTTAAGTTTTAGTATTCTGAGAATTGAACCCGCGTAAGAAAAATTATTTCAACTGGATAGTAGATTCTATTTCTTTAGCCACTATCCAGTTGAAATACGGTTAAGCTTAGAATTTTTAGCCTATAAAATAGGGTATTGTGCTGAGGATTATTCATTTTTCAAAATGGTAGCGACGGAGGAAGTTGTACATTCTGTGTGTTTGTACATAAGTTTATGTGTTTTTTTCGGTATTATTTACATTTTTACTGGAGGTGAAAAGGTTGCAGTGGATTTTGTTTTGAATTTAAACAAAACTAGGAACTTAACTTTTTCGATGTAAAATAGACCCTTTAAGCAAATGGAGGAAACGTATCAGGATCCTATAAGCAAGTGGCAAGTTTCGGTGGTGTAGACGCATTACATCGTGCAGTCGACGGCAAAGTATCCAAAAAGCACATTAAGGATTGGCTCCAGGGAGTAGATGCCTATACACTGCACAAACCAATCCGAAAAAAATTTCCGACGAACCGTGTCCTTGTATATTCGATTAATCAACAATGGCAAGCCGATTTAGTGGATTTAAGTAGTTTGCAAAAACACAACGAGGGTTTTCGATATATTTTGACTTGTATAGACATTTTATCAAAATATGCATGGGCTATCCCTTTGAAAACAAAGCGTGGTAAAGACATTGTCAAAGCGTTTAAAACTATATTTTCTATAAGAAAACCCAAGTTCTTACAGACAGATGCCGGAACAGAATTTACAAATAAGACATTTCAAAAGTTTTTAAAACAAGAAGATGTTAGATTTTTTACAACGCATAATAATACCAAAGCTTCGGTCATTGAACGATTTAACCGAACCCTTAAAACGAAAATGTGGAAATATTTCACAAAAAATCATACTTATGAATACGCACACATTTTGAATGATTTATTGCATAGTTATAATCATACTTACCATTCAAGTATTAAAAGAACTCCTACTGAGGTGACTCCGGATAATGAGAATGACGTATGGTTTACATTATACGGTGATATGGAAGGCATGAAAAAAAAAGCATGTGTTTTTAGTGTAGGAGACATCGTGCGCGTTTCGAAACATAAATTGCTCTTTGAAAAAGGTTATGAAACAAACTGGACCGAAGAATTATTTGTAGTGACAGAATGCGTGCCTAGACATCCCCCGTTTATCGGATTAAGGACCTGTTGGAAGAGCCTATTCAAGGTACGTTTTACGCTCAAGAACTTCAAAAAGTTCGCCAGAAAGAAACTTTCCCCATCGAAAAAGTATTACAGAAACGAGTTAAAAAAGGTCAAGTTGAATATAAAGTAAAATATAAGGGTTATCCATCTAAATTTGATCAGTGGATTCCATCCTCTGATTTATTTACTTTATAAAGGCGTGTATACTTCTTTCATCACTCATTTTCAAAAATGTCTTTCTACGTAACACTACCATCCGATAGTTCCATGAATTATTTTCCAGAAAACAAAATATCGCATTTTTTAATGAGATTACCAAATCTTATTGAATTGAAAGGAGAATGGGAAGTGGGCCTAGTTGAATTTATTTATCCCCACACTTGGTATAATGTGAATATCAATAATAATGTGTTTGGGTTTGATCTGGGTGACGGACAGATATTAGCAAGAAAAATTCCACCAGGATTTTATGAATCAGTGCCTGATATTTTGAAAGCCATGACGATTGAAGCCCACCAAAATAAGATTTATTTTAATTATAACCCCGTGACCAAGCGAGTTCGTGTTACTGTAAAAACAAAGCTAAGGTGATTTTAGAAGATGGCTTAGCTCAAGTACTAGGGTTTAACCCATGCAAAATCGAATCATCTGATAGTTCTAAAGAACATATGATAGAAAGCCCATTCGTTGCAGACCCATGGGCCAATTATAGAGTTCTTTTACTGTATTCTGACATTGTTGAACCGCAAATTATCGGTGACGTGTTAGCCCCTTGCTACGCATCGTGAATGTGACAGGACATGACGGTGAAATTGTATGTGTGAAATATAATCGACCACATTATGTACATGTTAGCCGAAAACAGATTGACTCTTTAGAAATCGTTATAAGGTCTCACACGGGAGAACTTATACCATTTGAACGCGGGCGATCCTACGTGAAGCTTCACTTTAGGCAGAAGTATCTATCATAATGTTTGTTCCTTATAATTGTTGCCAGAAATCGTTTGAAGATTATTATACACATCAGTCGGGAAGTGGTCTCGGTTATTATCAAGGTACCCCTTTGCAAAAGGGTTATGGATTTGGAGGATTGTTTTAGAAGTCTATTTAGGGCTGCTGTCCCTCTTTTTAAATCAAGTGCGAAGGCTGTTGGGAAACAATTGTTTCACAGTGGTGTAGATGTGCTAAATGATATTTCCAAAGGTGATAATTTTAAAGTAGCAACTCAACGTCGCTTAAAAGAAGCGGGTCGAAACTTGACAGAAAAAGCTTCCAATAAAGTAAAAACCATGATTGGTTCTGGACGACGCAATAAAAAGAGAACGCAATCTAAAAATAATATCATTCGACGCAAATCGAAGAAGGTGAAAACACGCGATATTTTTGCTTAAAAAAAAAATGACTTGTTTAATACATAAAGATTCTCCTGCCTGTGTGAAATCCGAACTAGACTTGTTTTTAATTCCTCCGACACAGACAGCTATAGAAAAAGGTGGATTTATTGAATATCATCCACTGGCTAATATACGAGATGGGGGGCCTGTGGAATTTAACATATCGGGGAGCGGAGAAGACTATATGGATTTGTCCGCTTCCTATTTGCACGTAAAAGTTAAAATCACCAACTTGGATGGAACGTCTTTAGCAGAAAACGAGCCGGTAGCTCCAGTGAATTTATTTTTACATGCTTTGTTTGGACAAGTAGACGTGGCCTTGAACGAAAGAGTGGTCTCTTCTTCTAGCAATACTTACCCCTATCGTGCCTATGTAGAAACCTTACTTAACTATGGTGAAGATGCCAAGAAAAGTTTATTGACTTGCGAGTGTTTTTATAAGGATACCTTTTTAGATGTGTCCGACCCTCTTCAAAAGGAAAATGGAAACGAGGGGCTTAAAAAACGATATGTTTTGACGTTTAAAAGTCAGATATTGGACATGATTGGACCTCTGCATTGTGATATTTTTCAACAAAATCGTCTTTTACTGAATCTAGTAGATGTAAAAATAAAAATGACCCGCACGAAACCTGATTTTTGTCTGATGTCAACTAAAACAGGAGAACCTTATAAAGTTGTGTTACAGCATGCGTCTTTATTTATTCGCAAAGTAAAAGTCAATCCAGGTGTTTCTTTAGGCCATGCTAAGGCTTTAGAAAAAAGTACAGCGAAATATCCAATTGACAGAGTGTTATGTAAGACTTATTCCATATCAAAGGGCAGCTGGTCCTTCATGCAAGACAATGTGTTTTTAGGAGTTATGCCAAAACGTGTTGTTGTAGGATGTATAGACAACGCCGCGATAAATGGGCAATTGAGTCTTAATCCCTTTTTATTTGACCATTGCAACGTTAACTTTTTGAGTATTTACGTTGATGGGCAACCAGTACCTGCCAAACCCTTAGAACTGAATTATGAAACCAACTGTTATATAAGAGCCTATCACCAGATGTTTTCAGGCTTTAACCGTGATAGTGGAAACTATTTAACGCGGGAAGAATTTGCTCAAGGGCATACACTTTATGTTTTTGATCTTAGCCCAGATTTATGTGATGGACCGCATCTTAATTTACAACATCAAGGCAATTTACGAATAGAAATTAAGTTTGCTAATGCTCTCTCGAAAACTATTTCAGTATTTATTTACGCAGAATTTGAAAACATTATAGAGATTAATAAATCTCGTCATATTCTTTGTGATTTTCCAAACTAAAAAAAAAAAAAATTAAATTAAATTAAAAAAAAAATGAACAGCTTACAAATTAACAAGATTTTGCTGCAAGACCCATGGACAAAAAAATATTTTCTGGATGTGTACGCAAGCGACTGCTTGCCAGAAAGGATGGTGCACTATCCTGCATGCTTCGTCTGTAACATTGATTCTTCGTCACAGCCCGGTAGTCACTGGATAGCCTTCTATTTATTATCCCCAAATGAAGGGGAGTTCTTCGATTCTTATGGAAACGAGCCGACATATTTTACAGGACCTATTGCCAACTTTGCTCTTCGCTATAACCGAATGAAGTATAACCCAATGACCTTACAATCAAATATAACTGCTGTGTGTGGACAGTATTGTATATATTACTTGTATTCTAGATGTAGAGGTAAAACTCTGAAAAACATTCAATCCTATTTTGTCAATTGTGATGTATGCAACGACCGTCGTGTGTACGATTTTGTATGTAAACGATTTCGTATATGTGTCAATTTTTATCAATAAATAAATATTTAAACTGTATATAACTTGTGTCTGTCTTTTTCTGTTTAAACCTAATGCTTGCCATATTTTATTCATTCAAAATGGAATTTCCGAGCTTACAACACCCTTTTACAATGATGGTCGCTGGACCAACTCAATCGGGAAAATCGTTTTTTGTGCGAGATCTGCTAAACTTTAAGGCCTTGATGTTTAAGCCTCCATCGACAAAGTGATTTGGTTTTATGGGATAAGTCAACCACTGTATGATGATATTGAAAATGTGGAATTTGTGGAGGGGTTTCCTTCGAATTATAAAGAATATTTAAGTAAGAATACGTTGTTTATTATCGACGACTTAATGGCAGAATGTGGAAACGATCCTCGACTCACTCAATTATTCACAAAAGGTAGCCATCATTTAAATTTAAGTGTCATTTTTATTAGTCAGAATATTTTCCATAAAGGTGGAGAAATGAGAAATATTAGTTTAAATGCACACTACTTGGTACTGTTTAAAAATCGTAGGGATCTAAGTCAGGCAATGCATTTAGGCAGGCAATTGTATCCGAATCATATTAAATTTTTTCAAGAAGTTTACGATGACGCTACTAAAAAACCGTATTCTTATTTATTAATGGATTTAAGAAACACGTGTCTCGAGGAAATGAGGTTACGCACACAGATTTTGCCTAATCAGATTCAATATATTTATCAATTAAAATATAAATAAGGACTGCAAGTGACAAAGAAAATTAGTTTCTAACATGACATTGTCCAGTCAACAAGTCAAAGATTTGCAGTTCATTTATACCTGCCCTCACCTGTTACGTAAGCATTTATTGAAGAAATTACCTAATCATAGCGTAAAAGCGATTTGTGAGTGTGCTTTGAATCTTTTAAAGGGAAATATCCCCATAACTAAACAACAAAAAAGTTTTTGACAAAGTACAAATCTACTTTAAGAAAAATTGGTAATAAAAAGGGAACTTTATACAAGAAGAAAAAATTAATTATACAACATGGGGTTTTTTTAAACATTCTCATTCCAGCAGCCGTGACAGCCATCTCAACTTTACTCAATGCAGCAGGCTAAAAAATTTGTGCTTATTCCAGAAGATCAATTCATAAAAAATACTCCTAGTCAACAGCAAGTGACGGAATTTGATCACCAAATGTCTAAAATTTTAAACAGTAAGCTGCCTGATTATGAAAAAGTACACCGTTATTATGAGCTGTTAAAACGAAAAATGAATTTACAAGACTACAACCTACCAGGAATAACTTCTGAAAATCATGCATTTGAAGATGAGCACCCTGTTCAAAAGGATGAACCTGTCAAATTGAAAGAAGAAATCAAGCCTAAAGTGGACGCAAATTACATGCCTATTATTTTAGAGTCTGTGCCAAAGTTTTATAAAAATCAAGCATCGACGTTATTGAACATTCTTAAAGATAAACCAAATATTTTGAACTGGAACGAGCATGGGGAAGTTTCTTTTAAAGATAAAAAATACCAACATTCTAATTTAGCCGATCTGTTTAATATGATTTTTACGAATCGAAAGCAATCTACCGTTATTGCTAAGGAAGAATTTTTACAAGCTTTACAAGAATTGAATATCCCTAGACACTATATAAAAAATAAACACTTGAAAACTCCTTTGTTAAGCATGAAATGCTAACGGTGCCTGTAAAACGCAAACAATATGTCAAACCAGTTGTTAAACAAAATAAGATTGATGAAAAACAAAAGTATGAAGAATTCCATTGGGAATCTTTTTAAATAAAAACGTTTTTAACTTTATGTGTGTTGTCATATGTTTTACATCTTTTTTAAATACGGAAAATATAATGCACAAATTTTTATATTAAAGTTATCCTTACAAAAGTATGCACAGAGTTTTATTAAAAGGGATTTTTTTAATATTAAAAATCCTCCATGATTTTAAACTTTTTGTTTCAATAAAAAAATTACTTAGTAAAAATAATTGTTAAACATTAATATATTCATCAAGTTTAACTTGTAACAATGATCTAAATTTTAAGTCAAAATATTTTCTCTTTGTTGCTTCTTTATTTTTCATATGCCTCGAACACCTGTAAAAATAATAAAACCTTACCTTTTGAAATTTTCCACATCTGTAAAAAATATTCTGAAACAATTTTAAAAAAAAAGCAACACTCTTTAAAGATAAACTAACAATTTTCAGAATAACCAATTTATTGTACTGTTTGAAACAAAACATTTCGAATAAATTTTACATCTATATTTTCCAAAAATCTTTTAGAAATACATTTTTCTCTATGCAAAAAGTCTTTTACAATATCATGAATATTAACTAATATTAAAATAAGGTCCGAAAACATTACAAAACTTTTCAAAGTTTGTAAACGTTATGCATGAATGTTTCAATTGACCACCATGGTTGATGATGCAACCATCACACTCAAAGATTTTATGAACACACTCACC
>BMAO01020929.1:0-25305 GCA_019973975.1 Trichonephila clavata | reverse complement strand
TTTTCTAAAATAACTATATTAAATGCCGAATTAGAAATAAATTCACTTATTTAAATGCGTATAAATGAGCGAAAATGTTTCATTGAAATATTTTTACCTTAGCAACAATAGAAACTACAATTTCACACAGTTTTTTTTATAGTAAATTATTTTAAATAAAAGGGATGCATTTCTCTATGTTAAAAATCACATTCCAATTATTTACAAGTTACTAAGAGCATTTTAAATTTATATTAATTTAAATCATTAAGAATACACAGCATGTTTTAATTTTTTTTTTTAAAAGCGGTCAGACCTTTTGACAAGATTTCCCCCTGCCGTAATTATATATACTTTCCAATTTTAAATATGTAACTGCCGCTTACGTCATTACTTGGGGTAAGCCAAAAGTAATTAATAGAATCTCGGGGTAAATTATTATATTTAATGACATAAAATAACACAGTTACAAAGGACAGACACTTAGACAAAAGAAAATAGGTAAAGTTTACAAAGTCCAGGATTGGACAACGAAATGGAGAACGCACGCTTGTTCCGATCCAAACTCTCTCTGACGGTACTACAGTGTTTCGTACAGTCACACTTCTGGTCCAAGCCCATATTGTAATGGCGGCACCTACATTTAGGTCTTGGAACTATACCGTGCGTTACAAATAGAGTTTATCCACATAGAAAAATATCTAATTATAAAACTGAAATTTTATTTCTAAGCATGCCCCTAAATTTTTAAAACACATTTTACCTTTGATACACACTTTAAAAAAAAATGGACATCATACTTAAATTCCTGTTTAATTTAATTATTGAGTTTTTCAACTTTCCTCCCCCAATTTTTCTGACAGTCATAAAAGCCTAATTCTTACTGACTAGTGTGGGAAAGAAATGAGTAAATCTTATTTTTTTCCTGCTTCGTAAACCTGCATTACATACATATGCTTCAAAAATAGTTTATTCTGCTATATTACAGTATTGCTTCTAATTTTTATTCTTCCGTGTTCACTTTAATAAATCATGAAGTTGGGAAAAAAATTACTTTTGAATCAAAGATTTTTTTGCAATCCTCTAGTGTAGAGATCAATTATTTTTCATCCAATGTTCTATACAGAGAATTGTACCAATTCTAGTTCTCTAATGACGTATAAAAACTGTATCGCGCAAAGTGAGTAAAAGAATCTGGTAAAGCATTGAATATCGCAAAATGTGTAATGACACAGATAATTTTTATCAAATTGCAACTATAGCATTTTTTTTTAAAAATAAAAGTACGTTTGATCTCATAAATAATTGCATTATGCATTTACATGTATATATGTAAACAAACAAACTTTTTAAAGAAGCGTGCAAATAATCGAATATCATCCAACCTATAACATATATGAAATTGGGACTGTGATAAAACACATGAATTTTTACAAATTTGGTCTAAGTTATATTGAACATGTTTATTATCGTCAGTATTCAGTTGATATTAATATTATTCAATTTGTATATTTCATATGAATTAAAAATTTTTATCACGTTGTTACGAAGTTTAAATTTTCCCCTTTCAAGTATGAAAATGATTTAAAAAATTTCTTTTTTCTGATATTTAAATTTAGATAGATATGTTTATAGATTGTGTGTGCTTTGATAAAAAAAAAAACTTAATATTTCAGGGTAAAGATGTAAAGAATTTTCCAAACAAACAAGAATTGAATGCTGTATCAATATTTTTTTTTTTTTACCGGTTTAGAATTGTTCAGTAACACATAGATTTTTGAGAAAAATTATTAATTTAAAGAAGAAAATACAAAGAAACTTAAAAAGAATTCATTGTTATATGTTATACCAGGTATGTCAAACACGCGGCCTGCTAATACAAAGGTTGCGGCCCACGGAGACATTTACAAAATTAAAAATATCAATACTTAAGGGGGGGGGGTATTTTAAAATTTATTCCTGTAAACTTTTTAAAGAAAATTTACAACATATTAACCTGTTATCTATTCTTGTTTTTTTTAATCCCATTTAATTATAAAAATAACCTTGAAACAAAAATTATTTTTAATATTTTATCAAATTTTTTTCATGTAATTTTATTATAATAAATTAATTTTTAAATGTATTTGTGCATATTATTCGCTATAGATCACTACGATTCATCGTTTGTGCAACTTTTATTTCTTTTTGAAGTGTCCATTTAGTGAGAAGCGAATACCGTGACGTCAGAGGCCGTTGAAGTTTCATTTTCTTAAAACCTAAAACCCCCAAGATGGCCAAGAAAAAGTGCAATGTTTACTCAATCGTTTGTAGATGAAAGTGGATTTTTATTTTTATTCATACTGTTAGTTCACGGCGTACGAAGCGCTATCTGTGTAATTAAGAGAGTAGTGTGTTATTGTGTCTATAGTAATGCATGTATAAACTGTGTTTGCACAATCGCAATTACGCTGCTTGAACTGCGCATGTCCTGCAATTCCGATGTGAATGTAAAAAGAAGTTATGAGTAAAAAATAAACGCCAGTCCACAAGAAACTGTTTCGTGATTGTGTCATGAGTATCGACTAAGAGAGAACCATAAGTATTGATAGTGCTTGCAGCAATAAGTGTATTGTGCTAGAGATTCTTGAGTCTACTGCTTAAGTGTTGGAGTTATCGACACATACTAAATTAAAAAGTTATTTAATAAAAAATATCAAACTTCAAGAACAGAGTAAGAAAAGATGAATTGAAGATGAAAATCGTAATTTTTTTTAAAAAAAATGAAAACTGCAATATATTTAAAATTACGAGGCCACGAACCTCGTAATTTTGAATCATGGTCAAGTGACGAGGACGAGACCTGAGCTGGCACCTCCCTCTCCTGACTTCCAGACCACACCCTCGGGAGGACGTTTGAGCCTCGACATATTTAACCTGTATCGGCCCCCTCTGCGTTACGGATCTTCAGCGGTACAAGTCTCGAATTCATTACTTGAGTCCGTTACCTTGACCACTAGGCTACCGCGGCCACCTAAATTTGCTGAAGACAATACACTGCAGTAAAAACTATATATTATTACTTTTAATCGCAAGCACAGATCCAAACCATTTACTGAAGAAGAATGTATTAGTGAATGCTTAACTAAAGCGAAAGAATTACCGTATATACTCGAATTTAAATCCCGCTTTTTTTCCAATGCTAATGCTGCTGAAAATCGGGTGTGGTTTAGAATCGAAGGGAAAGAAATTTGTTGAATGGGGTATTTGGAGCAATTACGGGGTCCCGTATGTAATTAAAAGTTCGTCATACTGATAAAAAACAAATAATTCGCTTATTAGTTCTTTAAAATTTATTTTAATTTCGTAAAATTTGATATTGATAAAAATTTTATACTATTTTTCATTTTTCACAAAAACTTGTTGAGAATTTGGGGAGTGGTTTAGTTTCAAATAAATACGATATGTCCAGTACAAGTAAAAAATTTTAAGTGTAATTTAAGTTGAAATTCCGTAGCCAGTAGAGGTGATGAAATAATCGAGAATTTTAGTCGAGTCATGTGTTTTATGCGTAATACATTATTTTGATGCACTTTTGGAAATCTTTATGAAGTGTAAGTTATCCTTGGAAAAGTGGGTTTGTCTTGAAACTGATAGAGCACTTACCATGACCAGTATTATTAAAGGAGTTGCCAGATTAAAAGAAACAAGCAAAAACAGCATCGTAATAGTAATTTTGATCATTTGCATTGTATTATTTCATAGCAAGTACTGTTCTTGGGCATGTACTTGGATATACTGGACATGTTTTAAAATAGTCAGTAAAATTGTAAACTATATTCGAGCATGTAGAATTTGGCATCGTCAATTTGCTTTATTTCTGGATGATATAGAATGTAAATTTATATAGGTCAAACATATTACGCATGAGCTCAATCGATTTTGATTCATAAAATGTTAAAAAGATTTTTTTAAGTTGCTGAATGAAATCATTTTCTTGGAAATAAAAATTATGAAAGTGCTGAATTGAAAGATGAACATTGGGTAAAGCACCTAACTTTCTCAGTTGATCTTACAAGTCAACTTAACTTAAACTTCAAGTCAAAAATCTTTTTGCTACAATACTATTTGATAATATTAACGCTTTTAAACAAAAGTTATTACAAACAGCAAGAGAAAACTTGTCTCGCTTTGAAAGCTTTAAAAAAAATCTATTTATTAAATCCCTTCAATTAAAATTTACAGAATAGTCTCACCAAATTAAATTGTTAGAAATGGAATTCGATCGAATGTTTTCTGATTTTAAAAATTTTGAATTACTATTCCGTTTCTTAACTTCGCCTCTATCTATCGATATTGTAATTGTTGAGGAAAAGTTATAAATGGAATTAATTGAAATCTATTGTGATTCTTTGCTGAAACAAAAATGTTTTGAAGTGGGAACTCTAGATGTTTATACATAATCAACATTTTTTTAAAAATTACATCAGTTCAATATGTTCAACCAAATTTTGACGACTTGCTTTGAGAAAATAAGAACAATATTAACATTAAATTGTATTTTGTATAATAACTTTAATTTTTTTTTTGTTTTTATTATAAAGCAATATAAAACATGCATAGTTTAAAAAACAAAATGAAATATTAAATGATTATGTATGCATACTATATAATACATTGAGTTTTATAAATATAGAATATAATGATTCAAAAAATCCGGTTTTATTAAATTTTTGAACATTAGAAACATGCGGCCCTCAACTTAATGTAAAATACCTCATGTGGCGCCTGATATCAAATGACTTTGACATGCCTGTGTTATACCAAGCGTCGGTAACATATGGCACGCGGGACAATTTTCAGAGCATCTATACAAACTTGTGAAATAACTCTATCTCCATAAAAAATAGAATTAATGCATCTAACGCATTTTTATTTAAAGCTATACCTTGTATATTCAATTCTTTGCCATAAAACAAAGAGACAGGAGAAGAGCAAATCTAATTTTGTTACGAATTTCTTATATTGGATTTAAAGAAAAATAACAGCTGATTTAGCTTTTTCGAGAAGGAATGGGACTGTTTACAAATTTGTGTTTTAAAATGTTACAGCTAAAAACACGACACATGTTGCTTATTCGAAATGTGAAAGATAGAATAATCATTAAAGAAGGCAATTTTATATAGCTGTATTTCATTCCTCAATTAAATCTTCAAATCACTTTAATCTCGCTTCGAAAATTTGAATCGGTCAGTTCTTATTTTTAGTTTCCTAAAATTGATTAAATTTTAATCGAAAGCTAATTTAAATTGTTGGATATCGATGCCGAAGTTATTCAATTATTTAAAGAAAATTGAACGTACTCCGCTTTCCATTTTTGGTTCCACTTATATGTGAACAACAAACAAATCTTTTCTCATATGAAATCTAATTTGAGTCGACAAAGAAGGCTGCTTACAACTGAACATTAGAATCATGTGTCAAATTGAAAGTCAAAAATTATACCCTAATATTGCGTCATTAAGTATCACTTTACTAGGACAAAGTTCTCATGAAAGTTTTAATTTTTTATTTAAATGTATTGAAGAAATGATTTTATTTCATGTTGTTTATTTCTTATTTTAATAAATATTCTTAAAAATAAATAAATATGTACAATTTTAATTTGTTTTCATTTACCTTGAAGTAATAATTACATTTTATGTTGTTTTTTATGTTAAAATATTTTAATTATGCGTAATTATAATACGTAAGAAAATTCTAAATCTGTATTTTGACCTCTGATGAAGAGATTTAAGTGGTACTCGTATTTCAGGACTATTGATTTAAACTATACATAGAAGCTTTATCAGTGTGAACATGTTAGAAGAGGAAACTTTTGTATTAAATAATTACAGAAATTAAGAGTTATGTGAATAAATGGTGTCGATAATTACTTGAACGAGTAATATAAATGTGATGGTGTAATTAGAACAGTTAAGTGTTAGCTCAGTTATGTTGTCCTTTTCAAAATTATCAGTCTTCATGTTGACTCAAAATGTAACATTAATTAACTATCAATTAATAATTGGAAATATACTCTATATATGAGATGTGAATGACATTAAGACTAATTAATAACATTCTACGGAAGACTGGTTCTGTAATTCTAAGCTCTTGGGTGAGAAAATAATAACAGCTGCATTTCAGTTCAAAAATAAAATGATTAATTCTTTCTAATAAAAGGATTGAAATAATGATTAATTCTTCATATAATTTAAGCCAATCGGACCGCCTTGTGTATATAAAAGTATCACAATTTCGATCGAGCAGGTAAGATTTCGCCGGTCATGAATTTATCAGCAATTCGGAATCTAAATGTGACACCAATAGTAGTCATACCATATAGTAGTCAATCAATGACTATACAATAAATAGTAGTCATTGATTGGTAATGTTAATTATATAATAAGAAATAGAGTAGTATCTTTTTCTTCTTTTAAAATGTGGTCATGGAGATAGGGATTTTTAAAGTATGATCAAAGATCGACTAATTATTGAAATATTAAAAAAATAAATAAAAAAAAAAAACTTTTTTCCCCTTAATTAAATAAAACCAGGATTTTACAGTTACAATTTTTTCTTTAATATTCAAAGAGCAACAAAAAATTCGTCAGTTCTTAAAGAAAAAATCATCAAAGCTTCATGGGCAGAAAAGTATCAGTAAATGTTTTTTAGGTTCGGATAATTTAGGCAAAAAATTTTTGAAATTGAATTTTAACAATGAAAGTGAACGGTACTTTTTTGATTTTTCTTAAGGAAACTATAATTGAAAATTTAATATTTCAATTATGATTCATTATTCGTAACGCAATTTTACGTATCAGGATAAATAATGTAGTATTATTCTAATTTTAATTATTTAATACCATATTGTAAGTTGCTTAAAATTGTTTTTGTGGCTGATTTAAAAATATATTATCAGATTTTGGAAAGGTTTATTTACAGGTGGCTTCATTTTATAGCAAAATAAATTTAAAGGAATTTAGTGGGAATACATATTTAGAGAGATAGATAATTTATCAGTTACTTCTTTTTTACAAATAATTCACCCCTTAACCTTTTTTTATATATATGCGATTTGTTTTCTCAATGAAAAAATTGTTATAACTACACATACTATCGTGAAAGACATCTTTTCTTTCAAAATCCGTTGCGTAAATAAGTCATCTATTGATTTTTATTTTCAAAGGATAACTATACTTTTGTGTATCATAAAGCAACTTTTATTTTTAAGACGTCTTAAAACAAAGAACCGATTTTAAAGAATTTAATGGATTTTATGATTTGATTAACAGAGAGAAAGTTTTACTGTTTTTAGAAAATATACAAAAAGATAATCCACAAAGAAAAAAATCATAAGCAACGTATAATGTACAAGTCAAACTTAGTTTCATAAACTTTCATGCCCCTTAATTGTCAATAAAGGCCATTGGGACTCGCCATTGTTGATCGGGGGTGGCCAGCCCGTGGCACGACTGTGCTTTAATAGAAGCACGCGAAGACTTATGAAAAATTTAAAAATTCAAAAAGATAATTAATATTATGACTACAGTTTTATTCCTTAGGTGGGTATGGTCGGTACTCTTTTGTGGTCACACACAAGCGGTTCCCCCCCCCCTCTTCCACAAACGTTTCCTGCCTTTTTTTCCTCATCCTCTTTTTTTTTATTCTTAATCTCTAAACCCTATTTATATTTCACAATATTTTGCAGCTTCCTGGTTTAACTCTTGGTTAACAATTTTAGTATACTTTCAGGTTAATTTCCTGTTTTTTTTATTATTTTATCTTTTTATTTTTTTAGCAAAAAATGATATCTCCAATAAAATCCAATAATCTATCTCCCCCCCTTTTTTTCTCTCTTTATTTATTTATTTATTTTTCACTGCTGCTATCTTCTTTTATGCTTCTTTAAAAAAATGAGGGAGGAGATCTCGAAAAAAGTAATCCTCCTTCCGATGAATCATTTTCTTTTTCTGAAAACTAAAGAACCAAATGGCGGGAAAATATCAACAGGAAGTGGTGTCATCAACTGAAAAGTTGATTCCAAAGAAATTTTTTTTAATGTAATTATTTATGCTTCCTGTTTTTTTTTTTTTTTGTCTTTATGGTGCATTTGTTTTGTATAATTTTATTATTTCTTTTGTATTTGTAAAAAAGTTGGAATTGTTTAAAATGTAAACTTTGATTTATTTTTTACAATAAAAACTGGACGTGAGGGGGGGGGTTGTTTCCCGAGGGATCGGTTGTAGCTTTAAACCCTCTTCGGGTGAGCTCGGTTCCTCTGGGCATTCATCATCATCATCATCAACTACAGTTTTATTGAAATGTGGTTGTCACAGACAAAAAAAGACATCAAATTTATTTGAAATACACTTAATTGAATTGCAGTAGAAAATTATAAAGTAGAAAATACTCCTTCATTGTTGTGCGAGCTGGCTTTTCAAAGGAAGTGCATTCGTGAGATTTTGGAATTTGATGGAGCCTGTTTTAAAATATCTGGAAGAAAACAATGAGAACTACCCAGTGAGTGTTTGATACTCAAGAATGTAGATTGACTTTGGGATTTAGCTTTGCTTACCAATACAATGAGGCATTTAAATAATTTAAATTTATGACTACAATGAAAAGAGTATACTTTTCCTACCGTAATTGATCATATATCTTCTTTTCTTCTCGATTTTGGAGATAAAGATTAACAATTTCACTTTAATGCACGAACTATCTATCAAAGTTAATAATGCCTCGAGTTACAATAGTTTTAAAAGTTTAATATCCATTTTGCAATATTTATTCAGTGCTAGGTTTGAAGACTTTCAAGACAATAGTAAAAAAATGTTGATATTTTCATACATTTTTTGCCATAATTTCTCGGCAAAACGTTTATTGTTACCCACCTGAAACCCAAATCGGAAATATTGATCTACAGCTCCATACTACATCAAAAAGCAAAAATATAAGGAACTTATTTGAACTGCAAAGAATCCGAATTATGTTGAATTTTGAAAAGTTGTACGAGCAAGCAATTTCCAAATTTACTCGATTTGGCTGTCAGATATTGTTGTAAGTTTGGATCAATATGTTTTTGAGTAAATGTTTTTTGTTATGAATATAATAAAATCAAAATATAACCTAAAATTTACTGATATACACCTAAAAAACAACATAATTTTGTTTCGCATCTCCGAGTACTAATCTTAATATTAATGAGTTGGTTAAAAAAAAAAGACTACAAATTCAAAAGCCACGTTAAAAAAAGTACTGACTGTTCAGTAATTATTTAGAACTAGATGTCTCAAGTTACTTATTTTTTTTATAGCTAACCTAATTAATTTGTGAACCTGTAAAAAGTTAATTAACTATAAAACTTAAGTTTGTACTTATGTCTTATTTATTATATTATCTCTTTGAATTCCAATCTTAGATTTACATAAAAATGCACTATATGCATAAAAATTTCATAATAAGCCTACAAGTAACATTTTTTCACCTTTTCCTATTGTTTTGTTTGTTGGAAATGTTACAAGTGGCCCGCCTAATTTTTAATCATATTGTGGCACTCTTCCCAAAAAGGTTGGTCACCCCTGCCTTAGACATATGGTTCTGCCTCTCCCTCTTCAAGAAAAAACAGATACCATCTCTTTACCATTGTCCAAGATTTCGTGAAGTCTGAGTAAAGAACATTCTCCCCCCCTCTCGTTTCCTGCGGGATGGGGGGGGGTATACAGTGTTTATGAGCAAAATGACAAGCCGAAAAGGCTATGAGCTCTTCGGATGTTTACATTAAGAGTGTCGAAATTTACAATGCTTTCCAGCGTTTTATATTTCTTTTGGAAAGCTTAAAAGCTTAGTGTTAACAACCCATTTAGGAGATCGGCTTTGCGAAAACGGAAAATTAAATTTATAATTTCTTTTTCGTACTTTAATTGTTGATTATATATTAATTTTATTTTCAAATTTTGAAGAAAAATAATTTAAACTTGGATCCTTAATGGGTTAATGATAGTTCAAATGGTTAGTTTGAATTTGGTGTGAAAGCTATTAGAGAGAAGTATTATCTCAGGTGTCGTTCTTGTCATCAACCTGTGGTTAAAAATTAAGTCTTTGCGTTGCTTCTAAATGTGATAAATATAACCTTTCAATCAATTATTAAAAATGCAACCTATGTATCGATTGAGTAAGATTAATAAGATTTGATAACATTATAGGAATCTTGTTCTGAAGCTTTAAACTTTTGTTGGGTTATCTTGGTCCCTCTTAGGTAAGAAAAAAATAACAGCATTCTCATTCCAATTTGCAAATAGAAGAAAAACATAAATATAAATATGTATATATTTATTTTCTTATAACTTAGGCCAATCTTACCACTATGTGTTAATAAACATATTACATTTTCTATCAAGTAGATCAAGATTTCACCTTTTGCATGGCTTTATCAGGAATTCCATGATTTGAATACAACACTATGGTATTTATTGAATTGAAATGTTCACTTTTATGAGAACGAAAAGTAGAGTTTTAATTCTTTTATACATATATATACGTATAAAAGAATATATATATATATAATAATAATAATAATGGTCAGTAGTGTACACAGATTATTTTTATGAGGGGGATTATATTTTTAAAAAAAACATAGACGAAAACACCAAGACTTGATCTTCATGCTAAAATTAAAAATTTATTCGTCTTTGGGTGGGGTTTGTACCCTATCCTTCTGTACTCCTCTTATAATGGGATTTCTGATTAGAAGTATGATTAGGTTGTCTGATTATTCAAATATAAAAAAGGGATAAAAATCTGTTACTCTCTCTCCCTCTACCATGTTTTTATTTTTCTTCCATTAAACAAAATGGAACTACTTCACACACACACATTTATTAATCGAACACTAATCATTTACCATTTGCTATAGAGAAACGCATTAAAAATGTACCAAAAAAAGTATCAGTATATGTTTTTTATGCAACTGCCAGGAATCACTTTATTCATAGTATTTTACAAAAGATAGAAAATAAAAATTTAAGCATAAGCTTTATTTTTAGTTTAGTTTATAATAGCTAAAAATTTTGTAGTAAATTTAATTCTTAAAATAAAAAGGAAATAAATTATTGGACAAATTAGTTTAAAATGTGAATAAATAAGCCTTTCACACATAAAAAAAATCACCTAATTACATAACAGAAATTAAGATAATATTTTCACATTTTAAAATAACACTTACATTAACAGATTTAATTAAAGTACTTTCATCTACAAAATGTGCATTAATATACCAATATATATTATAAAAAACATCAATTTTCTCTGCTTGTAATTAACTTTTTTATATCAAACATAAGAATAAAACTCGAAATATATAATTCATTTTCAAAGTATTATTAATCACAGTAAATGGATTATTAAAAAATTATATAACAATCTTTTTTTATTTGTAATTAAGTTTCTCATTTACTAAGCTCAAAGATATATTTCTTCTGCAAAATTAAATTCACTAAAAATTTTGATTTAGGTGAATGAAAAAAAAAACAGATTTTTATTTGTACAGTGAAAATTAGATACGTAAGGGAATTTCACTATTATACTCAAGACATGGAAGAAAAAACTGCATGAAAAACAATCTCCCAAATGGAGAAAAATCTTTTGTTTCAATGAACCACTAGTGCATAGAAACATGCTATAACGCCAAACCAGGCAACCCATAACAATGACGTCATTGCACATCTACCAATGACAAGCAACCTCTTTTCCTTTGACCGTGCCGAAAAGGACCGTGCCCAAGTCGTGAGTAACTCAAAAAGTTCTCTCTATTTAACGTCATGCATCTAAATATATTACAAAGATTGGAAGATTACCAAAGATAATATTACACATTGCCAGATTACAAAAGATACCAAATCAATCGTTTGCTATTACACCAATAATAAACAAATACCATTCATAAAATAATTTTAGATTTACCGCACACTGCCCTATTAACCCATTTATTTTGTTTATTCTGCTATCACTGTTTCATACCTTCCAACTCCAACGAGTGTTACGCACGATCATGCGTGTGTATTGCAATTGTTGAATAGTTATTTTTGTTGTAATGTATCAATGTACTTGTATATACATATCAAATTTCATTAAAATCGCTCGAGTAGTTTTGGAGAATGGATCAAGTCTGCCAATTCTCTTAATTTCTTACACTAGTGTATCCCGACATCCACTGCCACTCATAGAAGATTTAATTACAAACATTCCTTATACTCGAATAATGTCAACGTTGGATCTTTGGTCGGGATATTTTCATTTAGAGGTAAATCCCAAAGATAGTTCCAAAACAACGTTCGTTATTAGAAGTGACACGTATGCCTTTAAAAGGATGTCTTTTGGTCTCTGTAGAGATGCCTCGAATTTACAAAACACTATAGATATTATATTTATTATATTTGATATTATAGATATTATATTAGAAGGGAAGTAGGTTCCAACGAACCTACTTCCCTTCTACTCTGTGACCCAGCGAAAGGTGTGGAAGGAAGTGAAGGATAATTCGACATGATAATTTCCAATTATTTTATTTATTACTTTAATTGACTCAATCACAAATCAATTTAACACTATAACTATAATGATCCAGTCAGACAACAGAGGGAGGGAACGAGAGTCCCGTTTGGGGAGAATACATTTAATAACCACTTTATAATAATGATATAATTAGGCCGTGTGTAGCCTAGTGGTTAGAGCATCGGACTCTAGGCCTGGGTTCGATGCCCGATGCCACTAAATACCACCGAGTATAGACGGAGTACGTGCTCGTTAAATCAGTGGGTCCGAAAGTCTTGTGGGCGGTCGCAGCAGAAACCACGAGTGCAGGGGGCTGGAGAATATTTCCCTCCCATTCAGTTCCATGCCAAAATTGTGGTGGTGGAGATAGACGATGGCGCCATCTATCGTTTAGAAGTCCAACCTGTCTCACAGGCAATGACAACTTTCTTTCTTTCCCTGCGGGAAGGACACGACAACAACAACAATGATTTCTTGGTAATATTACTCTACACAGATGATATGTACTTAATGCCCCTTAACGACTTTAATACTTTAAATATTAACGTAATATGAAGGTGACAGCAACTGAACTTAGGCAGTCTTCTAATAAATTCAATTTATCTATCACGCTTCCTGACTATAGTCTGTTACAATGACTTTCTAATCATTTATGGTAATTTTCACCTTGTATATTTTTTGTCAATTCTAGTTAACTAAACTTCTAAACTTCTAACCTTCTAACTTTCTGTTATCTATTCTCTTCGCTTCTATCTCACTAACCTCCTTAACTCGCGAACAAGAACTATGTATAATAAACTTAATTTGCACATCACGTTTCCTCCTTAGTATAAGAAGGAAACGTGAGAGGTTTATTATTGGAAGTTCGCTTATAGCTCCGTCACTTATTTAAACCTGTGATAGGGAAGTATACCAGTGTGTACATGGATGATGTAAAAATTACATCACCATTGTTCAGACAACTTGTTGAACATTTAAGGGAAATTTTTAGCTTATTACAGGAAACGGATTTGACGTTAAATCAGGCCAAATGCCATTTCACATTCAAAAAAATTGAAATATTTAAATTAAGTTATATAAGTAATGAAGGGGTCCGAACAAATGAATCGAAGGTGAAAGCAATCACGGAGATGAGACCTCCGAAGAATGCTCGCGAGGTGGCGAAGTTTCTTGGCATGGCAGGTTGTTACCAAAAATTTTTTCGGGGTTATGCAGAAAAGTATGAGCCACTGTACGCATTAAACAGAAAGAAAGTTAAATTTGTATGGTCCGCTGAGCTCAGGCAGCATATCAGGTGATAAAAAAGGCAGTAATAGAAGCAACAGTATTGAAATCACCAGATTTCGAAAGCCAATTTGAGTTGTATACAGATGCGAGTGCTGTAGGGGTTGGTGCGGTGTTGCCGCACCAACAGAGCCCTATTGCATTCGCGTCGTGGACAGAAAAAGAATGTCTCGCGTTCATTTCTGTATTTAATTACAGGACATATTTGGGGTAAATGCCAATAAAAGTATAAGGGGCACGGTCTTCTCTCAACCCCATCTAGAGGTGTGGGAAGAACTGAAGGATGACTACCCATAATATTTATCCGGTTTATTTATTAAACACACAAATTACCAAAAGACAGAATTCTAATAATTAAAACTAGAAGAGAAGTTCCTAACAACAATAATAGAAAATTAAGCAACGAGAGACACGAATTATGAGAAGACTTCTTATATCTCGAACCTTCTTTTTTAGGATCAATCCGCTTCTCTAAATATCTGAGCTATAATTTAACTATGGTGACCAATCGTCACTTAAATACCTGCAACTATCTAATCTCTGAAACGTACTAAATGTAGAATCATACCTGATCAGTAGCTATCTCTCTTCTATTCTCTATATCTCTATCTACATATAGCTCCTTTTATCTATCTAACTAGTTTGAAAAACTAGACTATATATATCCGACCAAATCTGCATACTACGGTTGCTTCTTCAAAAGGTTGGTTGAGATTAAATTCAAATTGATTGACCAAATATTTCCTAAGTGGATTAGAGGAAGGAAGCGGATAGATTCATCACAACCCCCTCCGTAAGGAAAAAGTGATTTATCAGAGGGTCTTAACGACCCGATAAAAATTACGTTTAAAAAACTTTAGCAACAATTTAAAAAAATACCGACTAGATTTTAAACTTAACTCCACAACATGCCTTGAATTTAGATACACGAGAGCAAAATAAAAAAACTATTCTAAAACTATTCTACTTTAATGGGAACATCTCTTTAACATAAAATCACTGCAATGCACCCCATTCGGCTGAGAAACAAGGAAAAACCTAGTAAGGAAAGAAAAACCTTGGCCGTGCACACTACTTAATAATTAACAATGCCGTTGATGGTAACGCATACAAACTATTTCTTCTTACAATACTTTTCAAGAATTCTAAAGAATCAGGGTCAGCCACCCTGAAATTAAATTTGAATCACAATATGTAAAAAAAAAAAAAAAAAAAAAAAAAAAAAAAAAAATATCAACTTGTGGTGACCTAAAGCCAACCCTTACACTAATACCTTACTGTCTATCTGAAAATACGGCTGGATGTGTAGGCGGACTTAAATGATCAAAAGACACAATTGCAATTAAAACAGATTTATTGATGCTTATCAGTAAATAAATTAGAAACAACACAATTCAATTTAAGATAAATAATTGAGAGTGGAGTAATGAAGTGGGGAATCTATACTAGCGGAATATACAGAATTTCAACTGAATATAGGAAAGCTTAAATGCGCACAATTACGACTACACCACATGCGAATAATCTTAATTTCTTAATCTAGGTCACTGACCTTATATTTTATAGCGGTGTTTCTTTCGTGACGTCTTCAGACGCTTTTAATGACTGGAAGAATTGGTGAAGACTCCACGTTTAGTAATAATGAATTTCACTATTTTCAATCCGCTTCTCTTCGCGTATACCCACACGTATCAGGCTATGTAGACTTGTCAACAAATTCGTGTCGACTTCTCGATCTTTAATTCACTTGACTTCTCACTTCCTATCACTTCGCTTCTTAACTCGCGAAAACCAAACTTATATAATATATCTTGTGACGGATCTGTACGGTCTTCACTAATCTCCTCAATATTTCTTTAAAGTTTTATTTATTTCAACCAATCTCCACCGGGAGCCAAAGCGTGATTTATGCAAATGAGAAATATTATATAAGTTCGGGTTTCGCGAGTTAACGTGGTGAATGAGAGAGGGTAGAAAGTGAAGAGTTAGATTTTTGAAGTAAAATGAATTAAAGCATCGGTAAATCAACACGCAGTTGTTGACAGATTTAGTGAGTAGTGACGCGACGAGCTAAGCTGAAGAGCTGAAGATTGAAATTGGAAGGCCGAGTGTGGATCCTAGCCGTTATCCGATCCAGCCAGGAATACATCCTTCACCACGACGGACCTGCTGAAATTACAAGAATAAGGTCAGTGACTTAGAAATTGAGAATACGTGTACGCGTGTTAGCTGTAATTGTACGTGCTGATCTTTCGGGGATTCAGTTCCGATTCCGTAGTTCCGCTAGTAGTAACCCCTTCTCATACTCCACTGTGTTTTATTATTCTTAAACTTGAAACGTGCGTTTGTAACTTTCCTTGATTAAGAGGTATCAATAAATATAGTGATTTGTAATTATGTCTCTTGAATTCGTTAATCCGCCTACATGTCCAGAAACAAGTAACGGTAGACGGGGAGATGATAATCTTAGGGGAGGTAATATATCACGACACTGGCGCCAAACTGAAATACCGGATTTAAGAGCGAGTGCTGGGTTTAGGGTTCTGCCGGAATTATTCTTTTCAGGTCGAGAGAATGTATCGGAGTTTCTTGATAACATTGATGATAATATAGCTTATTATGAGATTACGGAGAATCTGGCGTGTGCGTATTTAAAGGGTCATTTAATTGGGAGAGCATTAAACTGGTTTGAGGTCATAGGATTTGCGTGTGTAAATGGAGAAGCGACTGCCTTCGCGTCGCTTAAAAAGAAGTTGTCAGATAGTTTTCCAGTTGGGAGGAATAAATCGGAGTTAGAGGCTCAGTTTTTTTCCATCAAAGCAGCAGAGAGGTCAGACCCCATCGGAGTTCGTTTATCATTTGTTAAAAATTCATAAGGCTTTAGAGATAAATTATGACGATGAAAAATTGTTCGATCACATTGTAATGAGACTCGAACCCCAGATTATGGACTATTTAGAGGTTCGAAACCCCACGACGAAGGTACAGTTATTAGAGTTGGTCGATCGGTATGAGGAACTTCATAGCTGCAGAGAAACCCAGGGTTCGAGTAATAATTTCGCTAGACTAGGTTGGGATATGAGTAGGATTCCTGCGGAAAGACGGAATAATGGAAATTGGAGAGATACAGGGGTCGGAAATAGACAAAATGACCAGAGAGGAGTAAGCAGAGGTGCGAATAATTTTTCTGTTCGTGATTATCGTAATCAGGGATTCGAAGGAGGAAACCGCAACAACCAACCAAATCATAGAACAGATCGTTTTCAGAACAGAAGAATGGTGGTTAGTAAGGGTCCTAGTGATGATTCAGCAAGGCGGAATTGGAGGCGTGGTGATGGCACCAGCGGAAGGCAAGGAAATGCCAATTTAAACTTTCTAAGCGATCGTGTAGCAGGATTTAAGCGGTTACTAGTTGAGTGAAATCCTCTTAATCGGATTAAACTTAATTCATTACGGTTATCACCAGTTGATCTTCCATATGTGCCGATTCTTTTACATGACACGTTTGTAGAAGCTCTCTGGGATACAGGTGCGGAGAAGTCATTTATTTCAGAGGAGACGTACCGATCATATTTTTCTTTTCGTCCTATTAAGAAATCGTTAGCATAAGTAGTTACGGCACAAGGGTCGAGGTGCACAAATTTGGGAACCGTTGAGTTACAGATTAAGATAAGGGAGTTTCCAAATTGTGGAATTTTCATGTGATTGCTGAGATGCAATATCAATGCATCTTGGGCATTGATTTTATGTCGCATGCAAATATAAGTTTTGATTTTTTTGCGAAATCGTTAAACATTCCGGACGCGCAGTGGGAAAGTGGCAGATTTTAATGTGGAATGGGAGCATCGCCCAGGTACGCAAAATGTGGGGGCTGATATATTGTCTAGAAATCCATTAGGATAGTAATGGTGAGGCAAAGGTGTCTTGTGTGGTGATTAGGTGGTTGGTATTATCGTCTAGGGAACAGTTGAGAGATGAACAGAGGAATGATCCGGAGTTGGGTCATATCATGCGTTTCTTAGAAAATCCTGACGATAGTTCAATTAATGAGTCAATCTGTACAAATTGGTCCCGCGATTTTAAATTGATAGATGGGTTGTTATACTATGCAAAATATACAACCACGCTCGGTGAATTAAGGGTATTTATACCCAAAACATTAAGTAAAGATGTTATGCGAGAGTTCCATGACTCGCCGATGACGGGCCATCTGGGAAAAAGGAAAACCTACTTAAAGTTAAAAGACGCGTGTTATTTCCCATTTATGCGGAAATACATTTATAAATATGTATCAACCTGCGATCTTTGCCAGAGAATCAATTATAAGAACGGATTACCAGCTAGTCAATTAATTCCGATAGTAACGAATTTTCCGAATGAAATAGTATCTTTAGATTTATTAGGCCCATACCCTGCCACTAGTCCGGAACGTTATAAATTTATTTTAGTAATAACGGATAATTTTTCTAAAGGGGTTGAAATAGTTCTCTTAAGGAAAGCTTCGGCTCAGGCTACTGCCAATGCATTTTTTGAAAATTATATTTTGCGTTATGGAGCTCCTGTAAAGCTAATTAGTGATAATGGCCCCTAAATGATATCCGAAGTTTTTGAGCAAGTGAGTCGCAGGTTGAACATAAAACATGTTAAAACTGTGGTATATCGTCTACAAGCTAATCATACGGAAAGAGTTAATCGTACTCTTCTACAAATGATTTCGAGTTTTGTCGAGGATAATCATACTAACTGGGACCAATTTCTCAGGGAGTTTAGTTATACTTTGAGGACAGCAGTACATGAAACAACGGGTAAAACACCAGCGGAATTATTTTTAGGTAGAAAATTAATCACCCCATTTCAAAAATTAGTAATGGTAACTGATGGATCAGACTTAGTTTGCGGAAATATGGAAAAGTTGCTTGAGGAGGCTAGGAGAAATACTAAGAAGCAACATGAGAAGTGGGTGAAATATTATAATAAGAAGAGACGTGACGTTAACGTGAAGGTCGATGATCTAGTGTTGGTTCAAACTCACCCGTTGAGTTCAGCGAGTAAGAAAATTGTGGGTAAGTTTATGCCCAAGTTTGAGGGCCCCTGTAAGGTTTTGAGTGTGAAAAATAATAATTTAGTAATATTAAGATTTGGTGAAAGAATAACGGTTAATGTGGATCAGGTGAGAATTTACCATCAAAGAGAATCAGAAGACAGTGTCGCCGAATCGGAGATTGAGGGAAGCACAGTCGGTCGAATAAAAAGTTGAGCACCGTGACCCTTTCAAAAAATGATTGAAAATGGAAAATGACCTTTTTTGAAAGGATCCTCGGTTGTTTTTGTCAGAATCTTGTCCCCCCTACGTTGTGTTTCAGGTCACCTTAGGATGGTTCTTTTTCACCTCGTGGTGTTTCAAGTCGACCTTAGGATTGCTCTTTTGGTATGAATTTTGTCCCCTCATGTTGCATTTTGACACAAAATGCAAGTGTGCAGGGAACTATGCGATAGAACACCCAGTAATGCACAAATAAACTTTTTTCAAATTCCTGTGAAAAAATATTTTTGGATGGGCGCGAGAAACTTTTCAGCCCACGAATGATTTAAAACGGTGGGTGATCCACAAATGAAATGGTGGCATGTTAGGGGGCGATCCACAAGTGAAATGGATGCGTTTCAAGCTTGCTATGTCTTGAAAGCAGCGACCCATGAAATGTAGGCATTTCAACGTTGGTGTATCGAGAAAACCAGGAGAATCATTCCAGAGAATCATTCCATTGCCACCTCACGATATAAAGCCTTCCAATCTTGGCGTGTCAAGGAGGTCTCCACTGGCAACCAGCAGGCGAGTCCAATTTTTTTGTGTCAAGTTTTTAAAAAGAGGCATTCAAATCTTGGTGGATAATGTGGCCCGAAAAAAGGGGGACCCGGTCGACATGCGACTCGGTCCCCCAATGTTCGGATTTTTTTTGAAGATTTTGGCTAAAAACATTTACCGATAAGACTGCCAGAATTTGGGAATTTTCAACATGATGCCAAATCCTGACAGTCTTAACGAAAAACATGTAGCATTGACCTGTTGCCATGAAAATTCTTTTTCCGTTAAAACTGCCAGATTTGGAATATCCAATACCAACCCAAACCTGACAGATTTAACAAAAAAAAAAAATGTCGACTGCAGTCAGAAGCAATCTAATTTCTATCTGCTGGCTGCTCACCTTTTATATATTCTAATGAGGTCACGTGAAACGATTCCTATTGGTTGACGCTTTTCAACCTTGAAACTAATCGTATATTTGTGCATCTTGGTGGACAACCTCGAAACTAATCTTTGTGCATCGTTTTAGTAAAAGTTTTAAAAGAGAGGCCCTCCGACGTTGGCACCTTCCTTAACCCAAAAAAGGGGGACCGAGTCGACTCTTGTGTCGACTCGGTCCCCCTATTTTTGGGCCCATGGGCATTTTTTACAGTTTTCGGTTCAGTCCACAGTCCAATTTTTCTCACTTACTCTACCAAATCAGCCATGTGTGTCTTACATTCGGCCTGCAGGTTGTTGAAATGTTGCAGATAACGAGCAAAACGATAAGACTTTACCATGGTGCACTCGGATACATCATAATAATCGTGCATCTCATCGTGCAGGTGATTTGGCAGAGTACGGTCATGGAGGGCCTGGAACTTTGGCAGAGTCTCCAGGTTGATGGTAAACAGCCCCAGCTGCTCAAAGATTTTGACCTGGTCGGTTCCCTTGACCACGATGAGGCCTCGATTTCCTTGCGCCAGTTGAAAAAATTTGCCCCTGACGCAAAAGGACAGGTATTCTAGGGGCACGGATCTAGGCAGGTGGCTTTTCAGATGGAGACGTTCGTCGATGAAACGATTGGCCCGGTCATCTTTCGAGGTGGTGATCAAATTGGAATGATCCACGGTGATGCACATCACTTGTGGATCCTCCGAAATGGTGGCAATGGATACTTCGATGGGGACAGGCTTACCTCCACGATGAAACACGTTGGCATGAGCAAAAAAGGCTAGATGAGACATGTTGCATTTGGGAAAAGGGCGGCTCATGTCTCTCCTATTATACTCTGGTGGGTCACGTGAATCGATTCCTATTGGCTGGCAATCCATATCATGAGATTTCTTTCGGTTATTAAAAATTGACATGCAAAAAAAATACAAGAGGTTGGTAAAAAGTACAAATTTTTAAAAGAGAGGCTCTCCAACCTTGGCACCTTCCTTCATCCAAAAAAAGGGGGACCGAGTCGACTTTTGTGTTGACTCGGTCCCCTTTTCTTTGGGCCCATGGGCAATTTTTTTTCACTCTATCAAAGCTGAAACTTTGTCATTCCATTCCACCTGCAACTTGTTAAACTGCTGCAGGTATTTTGCAAATTGAAAAGATTTCAGCATGGTGCAATGAGATACATCCCCTTCCTCGTGGAGGTCACCATGCATGGGGTTAGGAAAGATGCCATCGCAAATGGTGTTGAATTTGGGCAGCATCTGCAAGCACATGGTGACGAGACCCAACTCTTTAAAAATTTTTGCTGCTTTGAGCTTTTCACGACGATGAGGCCTCCTGGGTCCACCATGCCCCTCACGCAATAGGGTAGGTATTCTACAGGGAAACTCTTGGGCAAGGGACGTACCAGAAGAAGACGAGCATTTTTGCAGGCATTGAATCGCATGTCTGGGGGCGTGGAGGTGAGTCCATCATGGTTCACCGTAATGCAGAGCACTTTGGGATCACTGCCATCCCTGGGAAGAGGGGCAATATATAGTCAACTCGATGGGCACTGGCTTGCCCTGGTGGTGAAAGTACTTGGCATGAGCAAAATAGACAGACATGTTGCTTTTTTTCCCTCTGAGAAAGAAGGATGGCCTTATATAGGGTCGAGGAGCGTGACGTCAACTGGCATCCCATGGGCCAAAGCCTTTTGATGCGAGCGTTCCGCGTGGGGTTCCAAAGCCCGTTTCCAGGGTTGAGGACACACCAGGCGCCAAGGAAGGCTTTCGTCTCGATGCATTTCCCAGTCGTCCAACCACGTTAATAATCTCACGTACACATCCGCTAGGCGCGTGCAGTTCGTGAGATTCAACGTATAGGCCTCTACGTTGTGAGGTTGATGGGCTTCCCAAACTCGGCGAGACGGGGGACGACCCAGTTGAAGGAATTTTAAATCGACTCCTGGATCCCACGTCAAATCCATATGACTCGTAAACACGACCACTGTTTTTCCAAACGACCGAGGAACGTGAACACCAAAATTGGGCTAAAAAAGGATGGTGTAAGAATAGTCTGACTCGTAATACGTGACTCGATCTGGCCAGCTACCCAAATTTCCAAACACGATCGTCGTGCGATGTCGACACTGGTCCAATAAATGTTGTATCATTTTGACACAAGTAATGAGACTTATTTTTCTACAAAAAGAATGAGACTTGTTTTCTTTAAAAATTTTTTATTGATCATCTACAAGACAGATTCATGGGTTGAATCGCTTTAAATCCAATAGAGTGTTTGACACAAGAGGGGAGTTTGGGCATGGACAAGTCCAGGGGCTCCATCGCCAAATCTCTTTCAAAAGCATCCAGGAAGGCGATGAGCTCATTGTTTTCATCAAAGAGAGAGGGGGCCAGGTGGAGCACCTGGGGTTCTTGTTCATAGACGGACGACAGGAGCTGGTCGAGCAAAGCAGTATCTTGCTCTGGAATCTTCATAGGCTCCGGAATCTGTATAGGCTCTGGAATCTGCACAGGATAGAGTAGCTCAGGCTCTGGAATCTGCACAGATTCTGGATAGAATAGCTCAGGCTCTGGAATCTGCACAGGTTCTGGATAGAGTAGCTCAGGCTCTGGAATGTGCACAGGCTGTGGAATGTGCACAGGATGTGGAATTTGTATAGGCTGTGGAATGTGCACATGATGTGGAATTTGTATAGGCTCTGGAATCTGCACAGGGACTGGAATCTGTCTAGGCTCTGGAATCTGCACAGGTCTCATGATGCGCCCTCGTTTCTTGGATGGGTGCGTCTGCTTCAAAGGTCGCTTCAGTCCATTAGCCGGGGTAGGAGGAGGTAGCTTGTAGGGGGTTTGATCAAACTTTTTCATTTTCGGAAATCCCCCAAGTGGAATCCCTTCTGAAGGAGCTGAGGGAGAAGGTATTCGGGATAATGTCCAGACCAAAGGCTGTTTTTTGAACCGTCAACATCAAGTAGTGGGTTCCAGCTCGGATAGGATACGCCGTGTGGGGCTCCAAGATGGTCCGATGGTAGAGCATTTGGTCAAAGGGCTCAAAACTCCTCCTCGCCACATTGGGTTGGGCTCGGCACTTGAGACTGGAGGGGGGCAATTCGTACAGCAGCATGGGCCCCTGCATCGTTTGAATGAAATGCACCTCTCCGGGGTGCACCGTTCTCAAACCAAAGGTAAAGTCTTTTTTCACAAAAAACATGTTGCCATAGATGTAAACCATCCTCTTGTCGGTATTTTTGAGCAAACGATCTGGATTTTTCAAGAGGCTTTTGGATACTTTTCCCCACAGGATATCGTGGGGTCTAAATTCGTTGACATGCTTGGCTTCCATCACGGCACGCTTGAAATTATCCATAAACGTCTTTTTTTGATGCCAATGATCTTTGCAAAATAATGTAAACACTCGTTTCGCGTGGAGCTCTTGGTAGAGGATGCCCGCTCGAACTTGGCCCTGCCGAGCGACATATTCCAACGCATCGGGTTTCTCGGGCAACGTCACGGGCACCACGGAGGAGGAAAGGTGCTCTGGGAAGGCATCCATGCTGCAACTGAGGAGAAGCTTCGACACGAGTCCTCCTTTTATACGTTTCAGACAGGATGCGAGGGAAAAATGGGGTTGAGAGGTTGGTGGAGAATGGCACACATGCCTTGCACGGCAATCCAACGATGACATTGCGTCTGGTGGTAAAAGGGGCATTCTCCCCATGGATGGGATTTCAAGAGCACAAAGGGGTTCGTTTGAAGGGACTGAAAGCGCTTCATTTCGCTTGAATTTCTTTAAATTATTGCTAGGAACGTGAGTCGGTCATACAAATGGTACCGACATTGAGATAATGTAATGAGTTGAATAATTCATTCGCACCTACCCGATCCGAAGCATACGAGACGACACCATCGGTGATCGTGAAACCATGGTCTCGGAGACACAACACGGCCAGACCGTGAGTATGGAAAAAGACTTGGGCATGGTTCCGGGGAAATCGATAGGCATAAGGGGGTCGTCGATAAGGTTTAAAACGACGTCGTCGAGAGTCTGGGTGTCTCTGCCCATCTGGAGAAGGTTCATGAGAAGGAGAAGCCATGGGAGTGTATGGCAAAGGTGAACCAGGTATTGACAACAGGTTAAACAATTCATCCGTGTCTGTCATTTTGAAAAAAAGATTTGCTGCGAGTAGTTGTCTCTTAACTCAATCTCTCTAAAAAAAATTTTTTTAAATTTTTTTTTAGAGAGATTGAGTTGTAAATTTTATTTGCTTCTGAAAGACATTTCAAACACCAAAATATGTTTCAAACTTGCCTCACCCTCACATTTTCTTTTTTGTGAATCTTTCAAACATGTCAAATGACCTTTTTCAAACTTTATTTGCCTCACATTCTTTTTTTTGTGGAAAAAATATTCCGGGTAAAAAATGACCCTTTTCAAACTTTATTTGATTCACCTTTTTTTTGTGGAAAAAATGTTCCCTTTTCAAAACCAGTCTAAATGGGAGAATGATTACTGGTCCAGAGCTATGCTCCTTTCCAGCAATCATTCTCCCATTTTTCTGGGGAAACCTCTCCACTACTACACTGCTCGTATTGGGTTGGGTGTCCTGCAGAGGGGACAGGTATTCCTCACCTCCAGCTGTTGGAGTAAGAAACGCATGTGAAATACATGGCCACAATGTGTCTTTTCTGGCCAATGCATCGGACTCAGGCAGATTAAACACGTCTCGGGTACTTGGAAGACGCTTTCAGGCCATTTCAACGCAAAACAGCCATCCAACTCGGATTGAGCCAATAGAATCCAGGGGGTCAACTGTTGAGGACCGTGTCGCCTCCAAGCCTTGTACGCCAATCGATACAACTTGGGTATGGCCAGGACCGTCCACAGGGCTTGAATAAAGGCCCCCTTGCTTTGGGCAGCCTGCTGTTAGAAGTAATCACTGTACAGTTCGGAGGGTTCAGAATATGTGAGGCACTCGAATGTGGGCAGGTCGTGGGGCTCGGGATGTGGAAACACTTTGCGTAAAAGTTCTCCCAGGTCCACGGGGGAGAGAGCAATCACGTCGGAAGGAATGAGAGTCTGTAAAAGGGCGCTAAAATGCATCATGAAGGTAATGTAATCGGCCAAATGGGCCTCTTGGTACTTGGCCAGGTAGACTTGAAACGCTTTGTCAGACTCCATTGTCCCGTGTGATGCAGAGGGCTTCCGAGCCGTGCTTTTTAGAAGAGAGAGAAGCAGGA